>CAUYRH010075054.1:0-25028 GCA_963574655.1 Perodicticus potto
CGCCTGTAGTCCCAGCTACTTTGGAGGCAGAGGCAGGAGACTCGCTTGAGCCCAGGAATTGGAGGTTGCTGTGAGCTGTGATGCCACGGCACTCTATCCAGGGTGACAGCTTGAGGCTCTGTCTCAAAAAAAAAAAAAAAAAAGTGTATTTTTAAAGGGAAACTTAGAAGAGCTTTCTCCAACAAGTACTTCTTGAAATAGCAACAGGGCCAAAATTGAAAAGAATGAAAAATAATTTTTTAAAAATAATGCCATCCAAACATTGCTTCTAAGTCACAAGTTCTAGTCTCCATTTGAAGCTGCTGTAAGAGGCATAGGATCCAAGAAGCAAATACTTGAGGAGCTGAGACATAATCAGCCCAACTGAATTTTTGTAGTTTTATCAATGAATTATTAATTGGATAAATACCAAGAAGGTAGATAGTAAATTTAGAGAGATGAAATATTTATTTATTTATTTATAGAGACAGAGTCTCACTTTATTGCACTCAGTAGAGTGCTGTGGCATCACAGCTCACAGCAACCTCCATCTCTCCTGGGCTTAGGCGATTCTCTTGCCTCAGCCTCCCGAGTAGCTGGGACTACAGGCGCTCGCCACAACGCCCAGCTATTTTTTTGTTGTAGTTTGGCCGGTTCCGGGTTTGAACCCCCTACCCTCGGTATATGGGGCTGGCGCCTCCCCACTGAGCCACAGGAGCCACCCGAGATGAAATCTTTAGAAAAAGCTTTAGAAAGAGGCGAATTAAATGAGTTGTTTCTAAGTATGGGTTAGGGTTGATAGCCATAATGTATAAGAACTGTTACCAATCAGTAAATTTAAAAAGACAGAACAGGAAAATGGAAATTTATAAAAGAGATTTGGGCAGTTAAGAACCATTAAAAACAAACAAAAAAAAGCCCAGCATTATTATGAGTAATTGAGAATGAAACAAAGCATCAGTGAGGTATATTTCATTTCATTTCTTTCTTTTGGCAAAGATTTTAAACGATTGCTAATGTTGCTGCCGTACACTTCAGGTGAGAGTGTTAACTGGTGAACCCTTTAAGGAGCAAAATTTAGCAATATATGTTTAAATTTTTTTAAAGCAAGCATATATCATTTGATTTCTGAATTTAGAATTCTAAGAATTGAGAGTGTGTGTATATATGTCTTTGTCAGTGTATGTAGTGAGAGACAGGCATGAGCGTGAAAGAAGTGCATACAAGCAAATACACGAGAACATTTACCAGTTTTGTTTGTAATTGCAAAAAAAAACATTCTCAGTGGCCAATGCAATGGGGGGTTGATTAAATGAAGTACACAGTTTTACATAGCATTCCTTCAAAGTACTGATTTAGATTTACATGATCTCTAATAATTAAAAAGAATTTCATATCTAGTAAGTGGAAAAATAGTTGATAGAACAGCACATATAGTATATCCCTATACATTCAGTGTCCATTTGAATGGAAAAGGCCTGAAAGAGCACAGCCTGATATTTCTGGGAGTTCAGGAGATTTTACTTATTTATTTTGTCTTCTGATATCTTTGACTCTTCTGACTCCCTGGGATGATGAGCATGTATTATTTGTATATGTAAAAAATGAAGAGCTTTGCAGAATTAGTCATCAGATGACTTAATTCATTCTTATCCTCAGAAGCATTTGTATCAAATACTCGCATTTCTTGAGTACAATACAGGTATCTTTAGTTCAAGAGTGTCACCTTCTGTGTTTAGTAGAGATAATCAACATTAAATCAGTTAATAAATCAACAATGAAAAAATGTAGAATGAAGAGAGAAAAATTCAGAGTTTGAGTGTGCTATTGAGATAAAACAACAGTAAAAGCTATGTCTTAAAAGTAGAAGATTTTCCTCTGCAATTAATCTTACATTACATGACAGCTTAGGTACCTTACCAGGGTACATTACCCAGTCTTCATAAATATCTAGAGGGTAATGTAATTATTGGAGCTTTTGCATTAGTAAGTTAGCTTATTTTTTAGAGTATTGTTTTGTGTCTGGAGTGTGTAGTTTTCCTTAGGGAGGGCAAAAACCCAAGGGGAAACCGTCTGACCCAGCAAGTGCTTGGAAAGCTTCTGTTTATGTGGGACATGCCACATGTTAGTTGATATGCCACAGATCACAGCAAGTCAGATAGCCAAGTGCAAAGTCAGAATCGGGGGAATATGTTGAGCCCAGGAAGAAAGAAATAATTGTGAGCAAGTAATTCATAAACCAGGCTGCTCCATCCCAGATACCCGTATCTTGCTCTCTATCTCTTCCTTCAAATCTTTGCTCAGATGACACCACCTCTGTGATGCCTTCCCTAACGCCACCCTATTTAAAGTTTTATTCTCTCCATTTCCTGTTGTCCTTCCCTGTTTTATTTTTCTGTATAACACTATATTGTCTGATGTTTTATCTTAATTTATATTTTACTTTTTTAATTAGCTGTCCTCTCCAACTAGAATATTAGTGAGCCTCATGAAAGTAGAAATTTTCTATTGTGTTTATTACTGTTTACTTAGTACTAAAAACAATGCCTAATACAGGGGAAAATACTCCGATTAGCTTTCTTTTCTTGGGCACTTCCTCCATCCTTACAAATCTTTCGCAGCATCTCCTGCTGATTTCCATTGTTTGACAGTGTGTTGAAATCACTCCCCCTCTGGTGTTCCTGCTTCCATTCTCTTTCACTTTGTGATTTATACCTTTCACTATTATTTTAAAGTGTGGGGGAGGCAGAGGAGTTAAATATTTTTTCTTAAGTTAGCTATTCTTAACAAGCAATCTGACTTCTTAAATACTAATTAAAGAAAGACTCTTGATCAGTGTGCTAGATTTGATTGGGATTTTTTTAGAAAGTAAAAGTTACCTGGGCCAGCCATGGTGGCTTATGCCTGTTATCCCAGCACTCTGGGAGGCTGAGGTGGGCAATTGTTTGAGACCAGCCTGAGCAAGAGCAAGACCCCATCCATACAAAATAGCCAGACATTGTGGTGGGCACCTGTAGTCCCAGCTACTTGGGAGGCTGAGGCAAGAGGATTGCCTGAGCCCAAGAGTTTGAGGTTGCTGTGAGCTGTGATGGCACAGTACTCAACACCAGGGCAACTGAGTGAGACTCTTGTCTCTGCTCCGGAAAACAAAAGTTACCCAGAGTTAGGCCCTCTGTAGATGTTGGAGTAAATAAGTTGCTTAGCATAATAACTATTATGAGATACACAGTGGCTGGTGATGTCACCCTCTGTGAACAGGTGATTCTTGTTTATGCTGCATTTTTAAAAAGAAACGCAGTTAACCTGCCTGAAAATGAATTAGTTCTTAGGCTGGTGTGAACGAAGAGGCCTGTGTTCAATCACAGGCATTTTCTATGCTGAATATTTATGACATTTGTCATTTGTGTCAGAAGGCCTGTTTGCTATTTGGGCCATGGCCTCTAACCTTTAAGTGAAAAAAGCAGCTCCACTTCTTGTAGCTGTGCACACAGCTTTGCCTGTCAGCTACAGTGATTTCCCATCAGTTCTTCATTGTTGCCCTAGACCAGGCATCCTCAAACTTTTTAAACAGGGGGCCAATTCTCTGTCCCTCAGACTGTTGCAGAGCCGGACTATAGTTTTAAAAAAAAAAACCATGAACAAATTCCTATGCACACTGCACATATCTTATTTTGAAGTAAAAAGCAAAACGGGAACAAATGCAATTCACACCAATGCATGTGTCCCGCGGGCTGTAGTTTGAGGACCCCTGCCCTAGACCATTGTTGCCCATTGTTGTTCAATCTTTTTCATCACACAGCACACTGAACCTATAGTTAAACTTCCATAGCACACTTACATTACGTTGATCAAAAAAAAGAAGAGTAAAACAAAGAATATGCTTACTGTGTTTTGAACGTCTTTTAAAAATAATTTAATAATATTAATATTAGTAATTGAATGAGCTCTAAAAATTTTCACGGCATACCTGAGATCCTCTCTCAGGCGGAAATCCATGTGCTGTGGCACCACGGTTGAAAATCACTGCCTAGACTGTTTCCGGGAATTGTTCTGCATTGTTTTCTGCTCACAGAACTTAGACCCTTCCCAGCCAAAGTCACTGTGTACCTAGTGCTCTGGTGTCTGGATGTCGGTATTCTTTGTCCAACTCCACATGGTGACATTGTTGAGCTAATTTCGTCACTGTTTTTCATCTGTGAAATTGATGAAATTTATTTTATATTTTATAATGTCATAATACCGATCTGTTGACAAACAACATCAGCACCCTCAGGAAGCCATAAATTTATATGACTATCATCAATATTGATGAAAACATTTTGAAAGTCTTCCTGTAGAATTACCTTTAGCGTCAGCTTGCATGCCGCATTGTAACAGTCTCATTATTATGTACCAGACTCTTGTTTTTAATTCGGCAATGTTAATTTAGGATGACTATCTTCATATCCTAGCATTTTTTACTTCAAATAATGTGTTTATTTCTAAAAATAAACTGCATTCTGCAAAAATGAAAATCTGAATCCCCTAAATGTGACGTGTGTGTGTGTACACACACACACACACACACACACCTTAAAACTGCCAGAGAGCATTTCGGAGTGCTTACTTTGGAAAGAAAGTACTTCATCTAAAAGTACACTTACTTTTCTAAAAGTTCTTTGTCTTACTGCTGTACCTCTTATTGCTGTGTCTCCTCTTTTTTAAACCCCAAATCTCACTTTCAGTTTCCTCATGATGTCTCCTTTGCTGACATTGTCACAGTGTGCTTACTGAAATGTGCCTCCCATGATGGGACAGGTTTCCGGGTTCTTTTTTTTTTTTTTGCAGTCTCTGTCCGGGGCTGAGTCTGAACCCGCCACCTCCAGCATATGGGGCTGGCACCCTGCTCCTTTGAGCCACAGGCACCGCCCCAGGTTTCCAGGTTCTTCTCATTAAACCAAAGCATTCATTTTCTCTGAGGAAAGGTAGATGTTGAGCATGGAATAAACTTAAAAGATGATCTATTACATGGTAAAATTTC
Organism: Perodicticus potto; assembly: GCA_963574655.1. Lineage (NCBI taxonomy): Eukaryota > Metazoa > Chordata > Mammalia > Primates > Lorisidae > Perodicticus > Perodicticus potto. The sequence goes on from CAUYRH010075054.1 coordinate 5,000, forward strand.
AAAGTATTGGAAGTGGAATGGACCAAAGATGATTGCTGAGGGTAAACATAACAGCTCTGATCTAGGAAGACAGAAATTAAGACCTCAGCAAAAGAGCCAAGGAAAAATTCTGACTGAGCATTGAGCTTATGGCTTATCAGTCAGCCAGCATCACATTCGCTTTGGCCCTATGCGCATGACCCCAAAACTGTATTGATGAGCTGTGAGACCCTTTGGTTGTTTTTGTTTTTATTCTTAATATGCCTGCTACTTTTGAAATATTCTCAGTATTTAGAGATAATGGTTGAAAGCGGATGCTGGGGAGTTAGAAAACCTAAAGTTCAGTCTTGTCTTTACCTAAAGCTAAATCTCTCTGTCTGTAAAATGGGTATAGTAACATCTAAATAACAGTTAAATAATAATACGTGGAAATAATGTATGTAATGACTCAAAAATCTCATGCACTAGCCTGGCACATGGTTGGTGATTAAAAAATGTCAAGCTATTCCTTTCTGCTTTCTTCATTATTTAATGAGATTTGTCTGCTGTGTCTGTAATATAACTTACGTATCTTGATCTTATATGCTATGTTGAAATGAAAAATCATTAAAAGCGGAATGCCTGATCTCAAGTATTTTCAACTCTGGTTGGCATATAATATTAGTACTTGTACTCCAAGCATATTTACAAAGTATGTTTTATTAAATGAACTAACAAATACCATACATATAAGATGAAAGTAAAAGAATGGTCAGGTTTTAAGGACGTATGGAGGAGGTAAAGTTGGATTTTTTTTTTTTGAGACAGAGTCTCACTGTGTCATCCTGGGTAGAGTGCCATGGTGCTCACAGCAACCTCAAACCTCAAACTCATGGGCTCAAGCGATCCTCCTGCCTCAGCCTCCTGAGTAGCTGGGACTACAGGTGTATACCACACTGCCATGCTGTTTTTTCTATTTTTAGTAAAGACAGGGGCTTGCTCTTTCTCAGACTGGTCTTGAACTCCTGAGCTCAGGTGATCCTCCTGCCTCAGCCTCCCAGAGTGCTGGGATTACAGGCATGAGCCACCCAAAACTTTCCATGGAAGAGCTCAGACATCTTTTTGAGCTTCTTAACTGTGTTGGATGGTTCTTAATTGGTTAGTTTGATGGGTCTTAATAACTTACAGACAACTGGCCTTTATTATCCTTATGGAAGTAAATACAGGCATGCTGAGGTTGCCCATGTTCTGTCTTCTAGGCAAATACTGCAGAACATCTTTATCTGTCATATTCATGATCCAGCAAAGGCTCTTTTGAAGTCAGGTTGCATTTTGCAAAAAAGTGGAGCTGTAAAGTAGGTCACAGTCCTAAGAGAGACACAGAAATCAACATCTGAAATTGAAAAGCTATTCTCCATTCGTATTAAGTTTTTAGGTTATCACTAAGGGAAAAAAAAAGCACACTAAAATTAGATGAAATAAAGGAAGCCTGAGTGATTCAAATGTAAAGACTATAGAAAGAATGCTAAAATTTGTCTTTTGTCTTTTTTTCTTCCATCAATCAGTCTAAAAATTGAAGTCAGTTTAAATAACATTGAGTCTCATCATCTGTGAGAATTGATCAGTGTTACTGTTGGCTCTTTCTCTCTCACCCCAGTCCGTGTCCCCCTTTTTTTCTGTTGTCAGAAACTCATTACAAGTGTCTTTAAAAATCAGTTTCTCTGGACTTAGGTATTTCAGGGCAGAATCATCCCCACTCAGTTGGATTGTGCAGGGGTGGTGCTTTCATAGGCAACTGAATCAGCTTTTTCTATAAATCAGTGTGTATGCCTTGTGTTTTCTTCATTTAGTCCTGTCCAGGAAGCTGTTAAAGCATGAAGTTAGAATATTTTTCCATAGAAGAGAGAACACAGTGAATTAGCAGTATGTACTCTTTCTGTGGGAGAAGTTCTGGAAGTAGTGGTTTATACGTTTTCAATTTGGGGAAGGATACTTTCTGTAAGAGATTTAATCGAGTATCTTAGAAACTTTCACTTTAAAAATGGATTCCAAATGCCTTTCTTCAAATGTCTTCTGAATAGATGTTTCTTCCTTTGGCAAGTTATGGCAGAGAGATCTATGACATCTGAAGCATAATACCTTAATATTAAAATCCTATATAGTGTCCACACATTATTTCATATATTTAAATTGTGAATATATTTGTATCTTAAATTCTAGTTTAGACCCTGCTTTCATGGGTCCTGGAGCAGATGGCATCTGTCCCCTGGGTGGTTAATACTCTAACTGCAGCATCAGATTTTCTGGGCCTAGTTCTATCACTAATGAGATGGGTGGTCTGAAACAGTTTTATTTAACCTCAATAAATAGGCCTCAGTATTGTCTCTGTAAAATGGGGATTAATATACTTACTTTGTTGGAATGTTATGAGGACAAGATAGCATATGTAATATTGACAATGCCTGGCTTCCAGTAAATACCCCATCATTATTGTTGTTACTAATGGCCTTTGAAAAGCTTACATTTTCTCAGTTACAAATATTTCATAGGTGTCTATGAACCTTGGTTTCAGATATTCACAACGAATGCTTCTTTCATTTGGGGATTTCCAAAGTAGTACATATATAGCCTGCATTCTTTCTTTTTCTGAGACAGGGTCTCACTCTGTCGCCTGGGCTACAGTGCAATCGTGTCATCATAGCTCACTGTTACCTAAAACTCCTGAGCTCAAGAGATCCTCCTTCCTCGGCCTCCCAAAAGTAGCTGGGACTAGAGGCATGCACCACCATGCCTGGCAGATATTTATAATGTTTTGTAGAGACAGGGGTGTTGCTCTTAGGCTGGTTTTCAACTCCTGGCCTCAAGCAGCCCTCCCACCTGAGCCTCCCAGTGTGCTAGGATTATAGGCGTGAGCCACAAAGCCCAGCCATATAGTTTTCATTAAACTATTGTTCTCCTAAGAGTTTTCTCTATTGCGATTTTGATGGCATAAAACTCATTTGGCAGTTAACTGAGCACCGATGCTAAAACAGTTAAGGCAAAACTACCTGAAATGACCCACCATCAACAACTACTGAAAGACTCTTGTAATCAGTATGGTTGTAATTACTGTGTGAATTTCATGAAATATTTATATTTTTCTTTATAGCTAATCAGTATGATTTACTTTAGGTAAGACATAGTTGAGTAATAACAGGGTACCTGTCTTCTGGTATGTTGTGTATTAGTATATTCTGATATGCTGTATAATTATATACTCTACTACTCATCAGTACACTGTTAACTGTCAGATTTTGTGCTGTTGAATAAGAAAGATTCTGTGCAGTTAAATAAGAAATGATGAAATGAGGTCCTTTCTTCTTTTCTTTGACTCAAAGTGACAACCTAACTTAGACTTTCAATTAAGCTTTCCAGCTTCCTACCTGTGTTCTTGTATTGGTTTCTTAGGTAGGAACATTTTCTCTGCATGGCCAGAAACAGTTGATAAACTCAACTCCAACCGAGAAATAAATTACATGCCAGCTATAATGAGACATCACCATCCAGTAAATTTTCTTTGCTTGTAAAAATGTTGCAGTGTGAAGTGAGTGTCAATAATTATTTATTGTTAATTCCCTAATGCTGGCTTCTGATGCACATGAAATGGTGAGGTGACAAAATTGAACAGAATTATCAGTTATTTGACATACTCTATTGCACATGGATGACTGTGACTGTGGTAATGTAGCAGGGATCCTTTGTGTGTTAGTGAGGCGTTCAGGCACCCACCCTGCAGTCTGGGACAAATGTATTTCTCATTGAACTGAATGACAATTACCTCTACTGCCAAGAAGCCCGAGACTCACACCATCACTGCGTCCTCAATTGTGTTTAATTCCATTTCGATGACACCACCTTTTTTGTTTATAATTTCTAGGTATAGATTCTTATGGGATTTCCAAGATTCATTTTACACTGTTTTGCTTTCTTAACAGTAACAACAACAAGAAAAATAAGCACTATATGATGCTTGCCTTACTTCATTGATATTCTTTTCATTATTATTGCATAGTTATTTGATGCTCAAGCAATAATATGCAAACTGAACTCGTAAATAATTATACCTATTTTCTAAGATATTGTGAGGAAAATATTACTGAGAATTTTATTTTTACACATGTCATTAATTTCAATAATTTCATCAGGAGAATTGAGTATCTTTTATGAACAAATGCCATGTCTGAAACAAGGATAGAATTAAATCAATGAGTGGATAGAAAATAAAAAGCTAAGGAAGGTACAGGTGTATTGTTTGTAATTCAGATCTAAGATTAGTTCTGAGCCTGAACCAGAGGACATAAACATTTGAAACCCAAAATATAAACCCACCAGTTAACGGATCTTAGTTGTGTTTTTACCAAATCTTTTAATATTTAAAATATATATATATTTCTCCTCACCATCTTTTAATTTCTAGCTTATTGCTTCCAGAATAGTTCAGGCCCCCTCCAATTGGATTATTTTTTATTTTTTTCTAATGAGAAAGATTAGTAAATACGGCTTTATCAGTAACTATTTTGCATAGAAAACTTATAAAAGTACTGTCTTTCCTCCCTCCTGTGTCCAAGCCTTTTTTAGTCTAATTCCCCTCAATTTCTTCAGCCTTATTTTCTCTACTCTAAAGACAGACCCCTTTGCTTCAGCTAGTCCCTTCCCAATATGATCATGTCATATCCCATTTTTCACTGTAATCCTTAGTTTCGAAATCCTCTTTATCCTTTAAGGATTAACCTCAAGGACTGATTAATTTCCTGGTTATTCCAGTTCTCTTTGGTAATCCTGTGCTCTTAAATTCTCTCACACATATTGTTTCTCGCATCAATTCAGCGTTTAATTATGTTATGGATAAGTGAATCTTAAAATCAATGACACTTCCTTATTTGTTCTACCAACAGGCAGCGCGGGCTAAGCTATTGGCCAGTAATTGTAGGGGATCTTGATGTGCACTTCTGTGTATCACCTCTCCTTATAGTATTGTCTTAACCATGATGCCTCCTTTTGCAGCAGTTTCCTTTAGTGTTCTAATCTAATTATATATTCGGTATTCTCATAAGCCCCTGCAAATCCCTGTTGGCAGAAACAGTCTGGATTGGAAGTTCGTTCCCACCACAAGCAGATGTCGTCCTTTGGTGTCTAGACAATGCCGTAGATGTGTACGTATCTAGGGTGTTTAACCTCAACCAAAAGATTTCATGTTGCTTTGGTTTCAGAATGTATATTACTCAGTTTGAGTATTTGTTTCTGAATTTAACTGAGAGTAACTTGTTTCACGTATTAGCTTCTACAAAAAAAAAAAAAACACAACAAAGTTATATGTGAAATCCTTCTTGCTTCAACGCGGGAGCCGCCATAGCAGTTCACTGCTATTTACTACACAACAGATGTTGGCGTTTCAAAACAAACAAAAGCTTTTCTCCCTAGAAGTAAATTTCCTTCTTTACGAATCAGTTTTGGACAATTTAGTATAAGCTAGTGTCTTCTAGAGAGTGTATGATTTGGTATTTTTATAACAAAATGGCCAAAAAAGAAAAATAATTATAGTACCAGATGAAATTCATACATCAGCTCTTTCTTTCTCTCATGGGCCATAGTTCTAATTATTTTTTCTAATGGTAATTGATAACCAGGTGAATTCCCTTGCTGTTACAGCTTTATAGAATTTTTTTTTCTCTTAGCTTTCTTGGGAATAGTAGAAAAATCTCCAAATTCGAATATATGTCACAGTGATGTGTTCCTTCTGTACATAAATAATAACTTTGTACAGAAGCCTGTTAAAGGTAGCTTTCATTTTTTATTTCAGATTTGCATCAGAAAGGTAATGACAGTTCATTAGCACTTTAAGTATCTAAAACTTAGAAAATATATTTCACCACTCAAGGTTAAATGGGTCATCATCGGTTATGAATGGAAGTACCATGCACTCTGAAGAATATTCCACATATTTCAAAGTGTTATCTCTTACTAGGAAACACAAGTCACCATTCTTCTTCAGAGAAGTGACCTGGTAATAGGAAGATCTATCCTGTCTTGCTTTTTAATATTTGTATAAAGAATTGTCTGTGCAGATTTTTCCTGGGGGAAAGTTTCACACTGACTTTGGTAGTTGTCTTTGGTATTAAAACATTAGATGAAAAGGATTGTATAGTTATAAATTATTAGGCTTTTTATGTGCTTTTATAACAATGCTTTCTCATACTGCCATATTTGCATGTAGAGTTTTAATTAAGATATAACTGTCACCACAGGTTGGCTGCGGAAGGCTAAATATCCAGCCGAGAGATAAATGCCAGTGCCAAGTCATACAGGTGGGGAAGCAAACAGGGGGTCGGGAATATCAAATGCACTTGGAATTAAAAGCGTAATAATCACTTCTTTCTAATTTAATAAATAATATAAAAATATTTGAAAATGAGTGTTCACTTATTTTTTAATAATTCCCTTTTCCTTTTAATGGCGTTTAAAAGTATCTCGAATGCTGCCTCAGTATTTTTTTTAAATTTTTTTCTAAGATCTCTAATAATAATTTTTTTTTTTTGAGACAGAGTTTCACCTGGTAGAGTGCTGTGGTATCATCATAACTCACAGCAACCTCAAATTTCTGGGCTCAAGCGATCCTCCAGCTTCCTAAGTAGCTGGGACTATAGGTGCCTGCCACCACATCCAGCTAGTTTTTATAATTTTTTTTTTTTTGGTCGGGGGAGACAGAGTCTCAGTATGGCATCATAGCTCATAGCAACCTCAAATACTTGGGCTTAAGCGATTCTGTTGCCTCCGCCTCCCAAGAAGCTGGGACTATTGGTGCCTGCCACAATGCCCGGCTATTTTTTGGGTGTAGTTGTCGTTGTTTGGCAGGCCCAGGCTGGGTTCGAACCCACCAGCTCCGGTGTATGTTGCTGATGCCCTAGCCGCTGAGCCTAGTTTTTCTATTTTTTTAGTGGAGACAGGGTCTTTCTCTTGCTCAGACTGATCTCGAACTGCTGAGCTCAAAGGAACCTCCCACCTCAGCCTCACAGAGGGCTGGGCTTACAGGTGTGAACCACCCACTGCACCCAGCCTCTAATGATAATCTTAACCAGGAAAATTATAGTCTATAAAGATTTATCTTTTTTCTTGTTTTTCTCTGATTCATTAGAGCCTTCCACATTCACAAAAGAATTTTTCTTATAGAATGACCTAAATCAAAGAGAGCCTCTTCTTAATTTACTCTCTAGGAAAAGTCACTCAGAAAAGAGACTTATATGAAGTTCCCAGTTTAGCTGTTAAGAACCAGCGGCTAGGAGTATATTAAGCAAGAGAAAAAATGAAATTACTTTTGTGTTACTTATTCACTGACCCTGCTATCCCAATTTTAGGTAAATTTTATTCTTTTTGTTTTTTGTATTTTTTATTGATATGTCATAGTTGTGCTTTTTTTTGAGGAACATATTTTAATATGTGTCTATAATGTGAATGATCATATCAGGATAATTGAGATGCTCACCGCCTCAAACATTTTTCTTTTCTTTGTGTCGGAACATTACATTTCTTCTAGTTCTTTTAAGATATATAATAAATTTTTAACTTCAAGGTCAGACAGTTGAACTTGGCGAACTCATTCTAGAAGAAATGCTATTATCTCTCACTGCTGAATATCACTATTTCAAGTCACCTTGGAAGTCCTCCCCTTGGGAAGCTGTGCACTGATACCAGTGCCTGGTCCACCCTTCAAAGCAATTTTTCTAGATTTAGTTCATGAACTTAATTGTCAGGCCTCATATGCTTTCTTCACTATCGAATACTAGAACTTCTTCCTTCTGTCTAACTGTATGTTGAAACCCATTGACCAAGGTCTCTTGATCCCTCCCCCTCTTTCCAGCCCAGCCTCGGGTAACCATCATTCGTAGCCATCATTCTGCTCTCCATCTTCACGTGTGTGTAAGAACATGTGGTAGTTGTCTTTCTGTGCCCAGCTTATTTCACTTAATGATCTCCAGTTTTATCCATGTTCTTACAAATGACAGGGTTTTGCTGGTTTTTAGGGCTGAGTTATTCCTTACAACGTTGGCTTATCCATTCCCCTACTGACCGACCGATAGGCACTGAGGCTGATTCCGTATCTTGGCCGTCATGAGCAGCACTGCATTGAGCTCTGGAGTGCAGGGATCTCTGCCTTGTACTGAGCTCCTTTCTTTTGTATACACACCCAGCAGCTGGACTGCTAGATCGTGTTCTTTCAGTTTTTCGAGGAACCTCCACACTGTTTTTCACCAGGGCTGTGCTTGTTTATTTACATTCTCCCTGACAGGGAAGGAGTGTTCCCTTTCTCCTCATCCTCACCAGCATTTTTTTTTTGTCTTTTTGATAATAGTTATTGTAACTAGAGTGAAGTGGTATCTCATTGTTTTGATTTGCATTTCCTGATGATTAGTGATGTTATACATTTTTTCATATACCTGTCACGCATTTCTGTGTCATCGATTGAGAAATGTCTATTCAGGTATTTCTGTTTTCTCCATTTTAAAATTGGATTATTTGGGGGGGTTGGATTTAGGGGAGGTGCGTTTTAAGGTAAGACTTAAATGATATTTCCAGTCCCAATCTGGACCCGATCCATATATCAAAGTGAAAATGCTTTTGTCACAAGCTATAATTCTAATCAAGAGTTAGCGTTTCTCCTTTCTGCCTTCACCTTGTTAATCAACTAATTATTTTTGCTTTGTTCTCCATTATCTTAGCCATTTCTAACCTTTTCAGACCAGTCAATGGGCAGGGGCTCCCTTTCATCCCCTGTCTGTGTCTGAGAAGATAAAGGTCATGTCATGTTGTATAGCATGGCATGGCAACACATTCTGCCGTCTCTCTGTTGCAGTATTAAACATTGCAGCAAAACAATTCTTGCAGTGAGAGACAAAGTGGATAATTGGAGAGAACGGAAACAAGGCATTTTACCTTAATACTTTCTTCTGTGATGTCATTTAAAGGTATTTGTATTCTGTAAGGTATTTACTTTCTTCATGTGTATCATAATCTACTACAAGGGGATGTACCCAGGAGTATTTATCGTGGGCCTGTTTGTGCATTTTAGGGTATTTAGCAGCTTTTCTGATCTCTACCTGCGGGATGCCAGTAGCTGCCTCCCAATCATGGAAACCATAAATATCTCTCAGTGTTTTCATGCATCCCTTGTGGGCAAGAGGCAAATTTGGGATGAGATCATAGAAACCAAAAACTTTAGATTTATTTTGATTTACCAAATTTAAATCCAAAAGAGATGTCAAATGAGTAGGCGCATTGAGTCTGGTGTTCAAGAGAGAATTTGTGATAGCAATCAGAGCGATGAAGAACACCCATGGAGCAAGTGTAGACAGAGCAGAAAGAAGTGACCTTGAAACCAGGCTCTGGGACTGGTTAGAGGAGAGTTGGGCAGTGCAGGAGGCAGGGGAAGGAGAAATCAAGGGGGCTGGAATATTGGAAACCAAGACAGGGCAGTGTGTCAAGGAGGAGTGTTCAGTTGTGCCAAGTTCTCCAAAGACATTCAGTAAGAAATGTTACTATTTTATTATAAATAACTGAAATTATTTTTAGCTGTCAAAAAACTAGATCCAAAAGCAAGTAAAAAGACAGTGATAGAGACATAAAACAGGCTATGGCATGAACTTAAGATGCCCTTGTTTAGGTGTGCTGCAAATCTTGGCTGTTCACATTCTAGAAGTTTTTTATAAAAAGCATTGTCGGTCATGTAAATGTTTATAATGACCGTAAAGTAAAAACAGTGTCAGGATCTCCAAGGCCACACCCAAGTTAGATGATGTGCTAGGAGGATTCACAGTAAAATTCATCGTGACGGTGAGAAGACCCAGAGCAAAAGAATTGTCAGCAAAGGGAAAGGCAGGTGCATGTGAAGTCCAGAGGGCACCAAGCACAGGCTTCCAAGACCCCTCTCCTGGTGGCATCACTCCCGACACTCAGTTCCCATAGTAGTGAGTTATGACAACATGTGTGAGGTGATGTCTGCTAGGGAGGCTCATTACAGATACACTCAGACTGTACTGGGGGCTGGTGATGTAGCCACCTTCTGCCTGGCATGTACCAAAACACTCCTGTGGTTTATGCAGGTTGGGCATTAACTGCACTACTCTTAGGAACAGTTTAAACATGGTGAGCCACTCTCAATAGTATGCAAGTGACAGAGATTCTGTGAAAATCCGGTTTCTCAAATGCCAGTCGTGGGCCAGCCTATCAAGGCCTCTCTAAGCCATCTCAGGCCTGCTGTGTTACCTCTTTTTTAATACACAGCCCAAAGCCCAGGAAAAATACAAGCATTGCTGACAGTAAGACTAAATCAGAATTTCTCTGGAATGGGCATTTGATTAATAAACCTTTTCCAACATATTCTAAATCATTTAGCTGGTAAACTAAAATTTTTGTTTCTGTGTATTGGGAGGAAGTCTAGCATATAATAAAATAATGACATACTGTTTCTTACCTGACAAATATGGCTCCTGGTCCCGGCTGAGCAGCTTATTATCCCTCTGCAGCTCCATCTCTGGTGATAAAAGCTACCATTATTGAAGATCAGTGATAAATATATACAATACCTAGAATAACTGCCAGATGACAGATATTCCCAAAAAGTGGTGGCATTGGCTTTGGATTAATAATTGCGGTGTTAGTTGTTGTATTATTGTCTTTCTTTAGTTAGACTCGCCATTACTTTTCTTGGATTAATTGGTTGTAATATCCACCCTCTCTGTATTTTCAGCTAAATGGTTTTCATTTTTTCAATTCGAATTTCAGTTGAACAGTATCAGAGGCATTTTAATAAAAAATTTTACCAAGCTTGATTAGTTGATGAGGAGTAAATTGCTCATTTTTGATTACCACATTAACTCTTTCTGGCCCTTGGGGTACCGTTTAGTAAATTACCTCTTTTAGCACAGTACTGCAGATGTCACCCAAGTGACCAGAAAGAGTTAATAATGCACCAACAGTCTGAGCAGTTTACTGCCTTCTTGCTATTAGATCAGTCCCATTATTTTAAATGTTTCCCTTCCTTTAATTGTCATTTTCCTTACAAAACTGAAATATTAGATACAGTTATTTATTTTTAATAGATTTTATAAGCTCCGTGAAAAGTATGTGGAGTTCACTCACATGTTTTCTAAGGGGACTTAAGGTATTTGGTGTTTGCTGTATAATATAAAAAATAAAACTGATGGGGGTAGTGAGTGCATCTTCCATGGTCCATACAAAGGGCATTATTTCCCAGGTGATTCCCCAATTACGATCTTGGTACCAGGGAGTCGTATTAATTTATCTCCCTAAGTGCTTGAGCACTAATGAGAACCCTGTCTCATGGTGTTGTGGCAGGTAAACTTCCACGCAGGCGAGAATCTTGCCTTTTATAGTGTAAACGTTATCAGTCCTCCTGTGGATATGTTTTTATTGCAGGATTCTAATACAGCTTTTAATTGTTCAGAAGTGATCCTTCCTTTCTTATGATGAGGGCCCTGCATTCTGTTCTTAAAATTACACTTCTAATTCAAATATTTTTCCAGGTTGCCTGGGAAACTTATTGCCACACTCTTGAAAGAGTACTTGCATCCTGTGTGAGTAGTTTTTGCAATATAAAAGGTTGTCTTTTCATTGGTATGGTACAGTCTGAGTATTTGTGAGCCACTGAGTGTTGGCTGAGTTGTCACTGAATGTAACGTGATGTTAAGTGCCTTGAGTGATAGAAAACTAATATGTTATTGGCTTGCTTGGTCACGTATTCAGTAGATGCTTACTGAGAGATCCATGTGTGTGTACAAGAGTATGTAGGTACAAGATACAAAGATGACTTAAAAATACCAGAGAACTTGAAGTCTGCTAAGGGGGTGACTAATGACATCATAGCATCTCTAAGAGTATGACCACAGGAATAGATCCACTATTGGGGACTTTAGAGAGGGAGATCTAACCCAGAATGGAAGAAGTTAGGGAGATTCACCTCTAGGAGATAAAGATGACCCTTACAGGAGAAACAAGGGTCATCTATGGAAAATAGGCATTTATTTCTACCACAGAGGCCAATATAAAGTCACAAAGTTGAGAAAAAGGATGAGGGGAAAGGGCAGTACTATAATAGGTTTTTTTGTTTGTTTGTTTTGGGGGGGTGTGTGTGTGAGAGAGAGAGAGTCTCACTCTGTCACCCTGGGTAGAAGGCTGTGGCATCACAGCTCACAGTAACCTCAAACTCCTGGGCTCAAGTGATCCTCCTGCCTTAGCCTTCTAAGTAGCTGGGGTTACAGGTTTTTGCCACCTGTTTTTCTATTTTAAGTAGAGACAGGGTCTTACTCTTGCTCAGTCTGGTCTTGAATGCCTAAGCTCAAGGGATCCCCCTGCCTCGTCTCCCAGGTTGCTGGGATTACAGGCACCGGCCACAATGCCTGGCTAGTTTTACTGTTTTTAGTAGAGACAGGGTCTCACTGTTGCTCAAGCTAGGATTGAACTCCTGAGCTCAGGTGATGCACCTGCCTTGGCCTCCCAGAGTGCTCTGGATTACAGGTATGAGACACTGCACTCACACCCGGCATACGCTGGTTTCTTGTTGTTGATCTCAAGTGTAAAGCAGAAAGCAAGACTGGATAAATAGGAGCCATCAAATCAAGGATATACCATGGTTTAAATTTCTGTGTTTTTAAACCTAATTAGAAAAAGAAATATAATGTACTTACGTAAACACTTGGTCACTGGAGTTCATTATTTTCTATATTCTTCCCCCAAACCCATGAACAAAGTAGTAGTGTTTCCCACATTTTGTAGAGGAGAAGCTTGTTGTTTAGATACATTAAGTAAATTACCCAAAGAATCAGAAAGGATAAACAATAGGGCAGAATTCAAATCTGCAGAAATCTAGGACACAAACTTGCAGGGAGAGTGAAGCTCTTGCCCCGGACTGGTTGGTGCTGAGCAGGTATTCAGTTCACATCTTACCCCTGTGCATGAGGGCAGTATTGAAAATAGGTTTGGTTTACTCGGAAGGCAGAAAGGGGACGGAAAACCTGGGCTCTTGTCGGAGGACAGGTGTGTGTGCACCTCAGGGACAGAGAGAGGAAGCACACATGCTCATTGACTCCGTGGGACACCAGTGGAGTTACTGACAAAGCCATCTGTCACCCTCAGAAGCTGTCCAGTGTGGACAGTACATTAGGTGGTCACCCTCGGTATAGAGCTTGCCCAGAAGCCGGGTTTTCTACCAGTTGCAGGAGAGGAGACAATTGGGTGAGTACTTGAAATGTTGATTTGGAAAGTGAGAGCAGGTTATGTTTTCTAATTGTCATTGAATTAAGGAGAACAGAAAATGAGAATAATCGATGTCTTCACAATGGTTCCTTCGTAGAGACATGTGAGATCACAAAATAGCACATTTTTCCTCATGGGATAAACATGCTATTGCTTGTCCAAGCAAGCTGAAATCTGGTGGGTGATTTCTGTGTGATAGCAAACTTTCTGGCAGAGTTAGGCCTCCTCACATTAGCCAGGGCCCAGATTGGCAAGGTAGCATGCAGTATGATAGGAAAACCACCCCTGAGCTGTGAATCTTCCTTGGATTAATAGTGCTGCCTAGGGAGATCCTGTAGAGAGTTTCAAATAGAAAAGCTTCCACCTTTCTCATGGAAAATAAACTCAGTGAGACTAGGTATACTTCAAACTCTGTCTCTCATATACATATTTTGGGGAATTTGGTATGTCCTGAAATACTTGTTGATAGTTCTTTTTGAAAAAAGAACTATTATGATTATTATATTCTTCTCACAGATTCTGTAGCAAAAGTGGAATACTTAGTAGGTCAGGATTTGGGCAGAGGAGAGAGTCTTATGTTATTGCAACAATATCCTAAGTGATTGTTACTTATTGTGCTTTGCTGTTTTATTTCATTTTAGCAAATATTTATTTGTATAGGCCAAAGATTTGTGCTTATACATCTTTATATTTTTTCATAAAGAACTTTTGTTGTAATGGCATTTAATTCATAATGAATTGGGATATACGTTATTACATGTTAAAAAATAATAGGACCTGCCTTTCAGAATTAACATGAGAATTACATGAGCAAAGATATGCTAACATGTGTGAAACATTTAGAACCGTGCCTGGCATACAATAACCACTTTATAGCATTTGTTATTATTTGTTTTTCCAAAATAGTATGTTGGCTTCAACAATGAGCATTTCTGTCCGGTATGTAGGAACTCCAAATTGTAATTGAGATAAGTGGCACACACCAATAAAATATACTTTAATTTACTTTGGATTTGCACAGGTTACCATGTTGTTATTCCTATTACTACTATTATTTTCTATTTACAGCCAGTCTTTCTTCTGATCAGAGCAAGTCTGTAACTTGTAATTACAAGGGTGACCAGTGTCATCTGGCACTGACCAAGAAAAATTGGTTGAGGTGTGTAAGCCTTTCTTATAAAATTAATATCCAAATAGCTTCTCAAGTGTGTCTTCTATCAGTAAGACTGTAAGACCATGGAATAAGAATGTCACACCTAAGGCCTCTATTGGGCATTTGAGCAAAATAGCTGCCAATAGGCAATGCCACGCTTTTCAGCTTCAGTGAAATTCCGGTTCGAAATCTTGTGAGGTTTCTTTGGCTGGTGACAGTTCACAGGTGGGTCAGAACATCCCATCCTGGCTGCCAGGAAAAATACACACTCTTTTTTTGCTTTCTGCCAAGAAAAAAAAAGAGCACTGTCATGGTGGAAAAAATAAGCAGAAGTGAGTGCTGCTCATCTTCCGGCCAGCAGGCCCCGTGTCTTCCCACTTTGATGGCTTAGAAGAACCCTGGGCACGCATAAATATTTTACCTTGTTGGAGGCTCCGTCCTCAGCGTGCAGCCTGTTTCTGCCAGCTCATGGTGGAAATTTCAGTGAAGTCACTAGTTCTTAGCTCCTATCCATGAAAGTTTCATCTGTTGCCTCTCCTGGAATCAGAAAGCTTAGGTTTAACTCTTGTAACTATTAGATATTTCATTTCTTTGTCAGGTGGAATATCTTATTTTTTCACTGTCAGGGAACCTATTTTTTCGCTTAGAAGTTTGCTTTTCTTGCATTAAATGATTTTTCACTTCAAGTTTGAGACTTGGCAGGATATCAGTATGCTGGTACTTTACAGGAGTGTCCAGAAGAATATTAGACATAAATACAATTAACTCTGTATTTCAGTTAGGAAGAAGTAAGGATTATAAGAAGTGTAGTGTTAATAAAGTGTTTGGAAAATTTGATACTCATCTATACTCATCTGCCATTTCTTTACTCTAAGAATATCTTGTGGCATTTTTAGACTTTCTTCTGTTTTCATCCTTTTTGTGTTTTCTCAGCATCCTGTTAAACTCTTACATAAATCAAAGTGAAGTGGTTTCTTCATCAGTTTTCAAAATGACCAGCTGATGCATGGTAATTTAGTTTGTCATGAACCAAAATCTGTAATGGCAGGGTGTAACTTCTCACTTTTTAAATATCCTTGATTATTTTCCTCTTTTGTGTAAGATATCTCTCTCTTGTCTAGTTTGGTCTTCTAATTAGGTGCTGTGAAGTCTTTTATCAGTTGTTTGCACCAGCTATTTTATCTAGAGTCCGTTACTCCCTAAACCAAAATTTCAGCTTGAGTCAAGTCAACTATTGCACACTCAGGTCATTTGCTTTCTGTTTCTTGGCCTCTGCTCTTGCAAACCCTTTCCACCGCCAAATAGAATGCCCTCCTTTATACTCACCATAAAAGCCCTTTTTTGCCTTTGTTCAAAACTTTTCTTCAGTGTGATAGCATCTGTGCATAATCTCATTTTCTCTAGTGATGATACGGTTTCCACATGTGTTTAATCATGTCGCCATGACTAGTTACCTAACTTTGTGTTGGCTGTGGGTGCTGTGGACATGCTCGTGCACCAGTCTCTGTCGCACTGATGGCTGCAGGTGTCCTCCTCGCCAGCACAGTGTTCTTGCATCTCATACCTATGCAAACTGAAATGTATTTGTCTAGGGAAGATAATTGACTCATCTTGCTGCTCACTGAGAGCTATTTTGGGGAATGCATTGTTTGTAATCTTCCCAATGATTTAGCTATTTTTCATTAAGTGAGGCTTTTTAAGCACTTTGCATTTGCTATGGGGTCTTATTTTTGAACAATAGTAAAAATACTGGTAGTGCCTGACAGTTGAATTCTTGAATGTGGGAATGAATTTGTCTAGTGTAAACTTTTAAATGGTATTTTTTTTTAAGTTCACCCCTCAGACAGTTAGATGCGTATCTTGTATTTAGCAGATGAGAGCAACACACTGCAGTGGACAGAAAGATAGTTGTTTTGCCAAGCATGTACCCAGGAAGAGTTTGGGGAAACAATTTCATTAACAGTATGGGATTCCTAGAAGCACAAGGCATTTTGCTAAATGGTGAGATTACAAGAGTAAGCAAATCCAGGCTCACCACACCTTAGGGAGTTTATAGGCTAACCAGGCCCGCTCATGAAATGATGACACAAATAAATGTCAGGCTACCACTGAGATCGGACTTACTCAAGGCACTGTTAGTCAAGCCGAGATTTGAAGGAAGAGCAGGATGCACCTGGGGACAGAGGACGGTGCAAAGAATGGGATTAAAAGAAAGGTAGCGTCTCTGCCAGAGCAGCAGGTGGGATGTAACATGTTTGAGGGATTGAGGGAAGGTAGGTGTTGCTGGAACAGAGAGCTAAGGAAGATAATCCAAAGGTAAGCTATATGCTGGGGTTGAAATCTTTATCCAAAGATCGGTAAAGAATGCTTGGCATTAGACAGATGTGCCCAGATGGGTATTTTGAATTATTACTTTGATTATAATATAGAACAAATTGGATCTGCAAGGAGGTGGCAGTGAGTGCTGGAAGATATCTATGAGATGACACTGTACATTGAATACAAGAGTACGGGAAAAGTTTTCCCAGAGGACCCCGCATTTGTGATTTGCACAAGAAGGATGGATGGTGGTGCCATTTTCTGAAATAGGGAGTACTAAAAAGCCAGGTTTGAGGGCTGAGAGAAGACCCTGAGTTCTGTCTTAAACATACTGAGTTTGAGGATTTTGTAGTATCTGAGTGGTGATACCAAATAAGCAGTTAGATGAATGGCTCAGTAGCTCCAGGGAAATGGATATAATTTTAGAGTGATCATTATATAGATGATAATTGAAGCTATGGGTGAAGAGGAGATTGCTTAAGAAAAAAGAGAGGAGAACAGAGCCCTGAGTGATTCTCTATTATAATGGTCCAGTGCAGAGTCCAGAGCCTACGTAATAGACTGAGAAGGTAGGGACGGAGAGGCAAGGGGGAAACAGGGAGAGACGGAGAATGTGGTGTCCCAGAAAGCAAGAGGAGGAGTGTCTCAAGAAGGATATAATAAAAGTTGTAAAACGCTATCGAGATGTCAAGAAAGAGGGAAAATTAAAAATACCTACTTGATTTATTCCGAAGGAGTCTGTGGATGCTCTTATGAGCAACTTCTGTGCAGGCGTGGGAATGAGAGCCAGAGTTCTACAGTAGAATGGATTACTGAGGAGTGAGTGGCAGATGAGGAAATGGATACAGTGAGAAAAAAACTTTAGAATATATATATATATATATTTTTTTTTTTAAGAGAATTGAGCATGCTTAGGTACTACTCAGAGGAAGGAGAGAGAAAGATACTGTACGTGTAAGCCACGTTTGCAATCATCTTTTTAGTTGTTGTTAAAGTCTCACCCTGTCACCCTGGGTAGAGTGCTGTGCTGTCATAGCTCACAACAACCTCAAATTCCCAGGCTCAAGCAATCCTCCTGCCTCAGCCTCCCCAGCAGTTGAGGACTTACCACCACGCCCAGCTAGTATTTCTATTTTTAGGAAATAGAGTCTCACTCTTGCTCAGGCTGGTCTTAAACTCCTAAGCTCAAGCAATTCTCTCACGTTGGCCTCCCAGAGTGCTAGGATTACAGATGTCAGCCACTGCTGCCAGCCCAAGTTTGTGATTATCAACAAAAGTTAAGGTCATTCGAACGATATTAAATTTTCACACAGCATTAAAATTTCTCTGTTAAGCACAACTATTAACTAAATTTATTTATTAAACAAATATTGACAGAATGCCTTCTGCATGTGGCTGTTCTAGATTCTGGGAATATATGAATATTTACTGAAATAGAGAAGATTTGCTGTGGGTGCGGTTGGGTGTAGGAGAAAAACAAGAGGTTGGATTGGCTATGTTCAGTGTCTTCCAGACACCTGTGGGTAGATGTGAGGGGCGCTGGTGGAGAAGCCTAAGCATGGCAGCCCTGAGGCAGCAGCTGTAGTCTTTTTACCATTGTATCCGCAAGATCTAGAGCATGTTATGTGCTAGTCAATATCTGAAGAATGGATTAATGAATAAGATTTTTATCTAATAAGTATGCAACCTTTAATGAAGAATTTTTTAAAAACAAATATATCAAAATATGAAAAACATTAGTGAAGAACTTTCAAGAAATAATAGAGAAATTATTCAGTGCTAGGATTCTTATTAAAGTATATATACCTATAATTAGGCCAAGACTACTTTTTACGCTTCATTTATTTTATAAAAATTTTAGGAATTTATTTTAGGTATGTACAAAAATTCTCACTGTACAAAATTCATACTGTACAAAAATTCTCCCTTAAAACTGATGAAAAGATAAGTTGCTCCCTAAATTCACATCAGTAGAATCCTAAATGAGGATAATACAGAATAGTTTAAACAGTGTTGAATAAATATTTGGGCAGAATCATATATGTAAATCATGTGTCCATGCTGTGTTGGAGAATTGAGGGCTAGTTCATTTGAATGAAATTTTAGAACAAATCAAATTATAAACCTCACAAGATAAATATTTCACACAATCTAATATGTATCCTGAAGTCAGCGTTGCATCTTGGTAGGTTAGAAGATAGCAGTGGCTCTGTTTTAACCTCAGAATATTTCTCTTGCTTGTGGAAGTCTTTGTTGCATTATATATAATAAAATGTTACAGAACTAGACTTGAAGGCTGTTCATAATACTCATAGAGGAATCATCTTCATTGGTACTCACTTTTTTATGAGACCAGGGTGGGACCATAATAAAGGATAGAAAAGAATAAATCAAAGGTTGATGAGAAAGTCTGGTGTGAATTGAAACCTTTGCAACATTAGTGCTCCTTACAGCTTTTGTTTGAGCTGCCTTCCGACCTCTGGCCTTGCCTCCATAAGTTTTCATGAAGCCGTGGGGTTTGGGGACAAGAGGACTAAAATCCAAGATGCTGTACAGAACAAAAAGAAAAGGTTAAATGAATATTTGTTTCCACCAAAGAAAATTTCACTTAAAAAAGATATCCAGTGATCCCACATCTCTCCCCAAGGAATAAGAAAACAGGATGATAGAATCATATTGGCAGTATTTATTGAGCACCTACTTCACCTGCCAAGACCTGGGCTAGGAGTTGGCATATCCTGGAGAATTGATAAAAGAGACATAAGCATATACATACAGCTCCTGCTCTCCAAGACCTTAATGGTTTCGCAAAAGGCCGTGAAGGGGAACAGTATATGCCAACAGGGCTTGTGACGAAAGAAACTAACCTAGTTTGGATCAGGGAAGATTTCCCAGAGGAGTCAGTGTTTTGGTCTCATGTGAAAGACACATAGATGGTGTCAGAGGGAAGGGTAATAAGGTTAGTGTTACCCAACAGTCAGTGTGTGCCTGGCGCAGTTTTTTTTTTTTTTTTTAGGGTTTTTGGTTGTTGTTGTGTTTTTTCTTTTCTTGTAGAGACAGAGTCTCACTCTCTC
Organism: Perodicticus potto; assembly: GCA_963574655.1. Taxonomy (NCBI): domain Eukaryota; kingdom Metazoa; phylum Chordata; class Mammalia; order Primates; family Lorisidae; genus Perodicticus; species Perodicticus potto. The sequence continues at coordinate 24,809 of CAUYRH010075054.1, forward strand.
GCCCTCCGTAGAGTGCTGTGGAGTCACAGCTCACAGCAACCTCCACCTCTTAGGCTTGAGCGATTCTCCTGCCTCAGCCTCCCAGGTAGCTGGGATTACAGGTGCCCGCCACAACGCCCCGCTGATTTTTGATGCAATTCGGTCGGGGCCGGGTTTGAACCCGCCACCCTCGGTATATGGGGCCGGCGCCCTACTCGCCTGGCGCAGTTTTAAAGACTTT
>CAUYRH010075056.1:0-10238 GCA_963574655.1 Perodicticus potto
GCCCGCCACAATGCCCGGCCATTTTTTGGTTGCAGCTGTCATTGTTGTTTGGCAGGCCCAGGCTGGATTCAAACCCGCCAGCTCAGGTGTACGTGGCTGGTGCCTTAGCCCATTGAGCCACAGGCATCGAGCCTAGAAATAGAGTTTTCATGTCACTTCTTTTAAGAAAGAGCTAACAATATAAAATTCCTAGAAGGAAGGCCTTCACCAAGTGATAAATTTTTCAATTAATTTTTCTTTCCTTTTTTTTTTTTTTTTTTTTGTTTCTCATACAGTCATACCTGCAATCTGGCAGAGAGGGAAAAAATGAGAATCTGGCTTAAATTCTAGTATCCTAGAGTCTAGCACATGTTCTCACAGCATAGGGTAGACTGAAAATTAGTTCATTATTTATTTTCCATGTGTTTCCTGGAAAGCTAGACTATCAATGGGAGTTCTGGCCTGCTGTAATTGCTTTATATGCACTACTGTTCTCTAGGTCATGAATATGCTTATTAAACACCGGCTCATCGAATCGCATATATCCTTTCCCTGGGCTCATGATGGGGACCACCCATCCACTCATCATGCTGAGCTCTTTCAGAAGCAAATAGGTAGCATGCAACTGTTCCCAAGTGCAGAAGCAGTAGTCTTTGACTCCAGTTTCAGTCCAAAGCCTGTGTAGTCAGTCAGGTACCCTGTATGGGATTGAAAAAAGCCACATACATATTATTAGTATTATTCAGTCTCAAGTTGAGAAAGAGATAAGGTATTTGCTAAAGAGTCTTTTACAAATTGTAATTTCCAGAGCTAAATACAGACAGGAACAAGACCACTCTTATTCTATAAACTCTACAAATTAAAATTGTAAATATGCACAAATAGCATTCCCCCCTTTGACAATCTAAAAGACATGAAGAAAAGAAACACAGATTCTCTCATTCAGAGAAAATTTGAACCATCCTTTAGTTCCTTCTGTCAAATGTATCATCTTTATATTATCTGCATTAAAATTTCACCAGTGACAGATTTATTAATATTTTCTGCAAATGTTTCAGTAAGACTTTAAGAGTACTTAAATGTTGAATATGTAAATAATAACACATTAATGAAAGGACTATTGTCTTTAATATAAAATGATCTTTATTTTTATATAAAAGCCAAAATCATCTTATAGTTGAAAATTCATGTTGTGATCTTATTTATTATATCACTTGTGTATGCTATTAGGCAGATAAAACTTCCATTTCTTTATTACCTTATTCAACAAAAGCTTTTTGTGCTGCTTTGTTCAGAGATTTCTTGAAATTAATCACTGATTAAAACAAAGATCCTTCCTTTCTTCATAAGATATTCATGCAGAGTAGCACATTTATGTGGGATAAATCTAATAAATCATGTTACCAGAAAGATGATATGCTTGGCCATAGACTTGTCATTGCCTCTATGGAGACATAAATAGGATGTTTTTATTGGATAATGTGGAAGAATTGTAACAGATAATGAGAGATGGCATTAAGTGTGTTTCAGAGGCAGCAAAAGAAAGATCATACAAGAGCATTGTGTCAAGAATTTTGGGACTCCAAAACTACTGGAAATCCAGGGCTCTTTGACAGGACTTTCTAAATAGCAGAATTATCAACATACATATTTGTGTGTTGTTCTGTGTGATCTCTTGACTATTCTAGCTGATGTGAAAGTGGCCACTTGTTCAGAATTCCTCAAGCCTGGACCTATGCACCATTTTTGCTATGCCTGTGAATTGAATTAATTGAGTCTAGGAATTTTTCTTCCACCATCCTCAAACCTAGTCCCACTCTCCTTAAACCTTGTGCATAAGACACTAAGTTAGTCCCTCCTCCAAATCTAATGATTTAAAGAAGATGTTTAGAACATTTTCTTGATTCAGCTTTCTCATTTCTTTGATTCACTTTCTTTTCTTTTTATTTCTGCACCTCAACTACCTTCCTAATGTGCCCCAAAGTATAACTATTTTTTACGTTAGAAATTATCTATGTTTGAGTCTTAAGAATGGGGCTTTCATGTTCTTTAAAGAAGTAGGTTCCATTTAACTGTAGATAAAAGTTTATGCAAAGATTATTGAAATGGGGTGCTTACAGTTTCTGCCATAATAATGGAATCTTCACTTTAATATTAGTAATTATTCTTGGGATGGAATAAAGAAAGAGAAAAGTTTCAAGAATGGATGAACAAGACCATTTAAAAAAGAAATGGCAAATTTTAATAGAACTGTACCAAAGAAATGTTATTACTTTTTAATTGTTTAGAAGCAAAGCCCAATCAAACAGACCTCTTTCTCACATTATATTATGATTTACCTTTGTAATTTTATTTTATTTTATTTTTAATTTTTATTAAATCATAATTGTGTACAATGGTGCAATCATGGGGCACAATGTTGAAAACAAGAGAGTGATCACAATATCATTTAATATTTAGAATAATAAAATTATTATTATATTGGTGGAGGGTGGTATTGTAATTTTATTATTCTAAACATTAAATGATATTGTGATTACTCTCTTGTTTTCAAGCTTTTAGTAAAATGAATTGGTTTTGAATTTGAATTCAAAACAAATCTTCACTAGTCCCCCTGAGACAATCTTGTTGATCAGCAACATTTGGTGCAAATAGTAATCAAGCATCAAAATTATGCAAAACATTCTCTATTTCTCAAGAATTTCACTGAATTATTTAAAACTCAGTGGTGGAAACAAGCACCAGCTGTGGCGTGAAGGAGGTGGGAATGTGTAAATATGCACAAAGGATTGGCACGTTCAGTGAGTATAATTCATGTAGTTGCACACCCTTCCTTTAGCTAGACCCTAGTTAAACCACACTGAAACCTAGCTATGCAACATACAGCATTTACCCAAAGATGACTTTTTTTGTTTTCAGTCAAAAAGTGTTTGTCCCAGTAACTTGCCATCTGTTTAAAACTTTCAAGTAATATTATGTAACTTCAGGTCATTCGTGTGAGCTGTGCCCCGACATGACAGTAACTGCATCACGCATGACGGGCTGAAATGTATGGTGATGGCATAACCTCAAATGGCATCAAAGCAAGGATCAACATCATTTTCTTCCCAAAAGATTGTCACTTTGCAGGATTATTTGAGCCATAAAAAATAAAGCCATAATAAAGAGCCTTATCTCTTTCTCAACTTGAGACTGAATAATTAAGAAAACAAAGGCAAAAGCAAAAAAAAAAAAAGGAGCTATTCCAAAACTAAGTGTTACTTTCAGTTATACTGAGAACATAGAAGAGGTGGCAGAGACTCGGCTGCCTTGACACGTCTCTGCTGTACAGGAATACGGAACAAAATTCCATAAGCTAAATACACGCCATTATGATAATGTTCCTATACTTGTTTCTGTCAAAATCCTACGATGTTCAAAAAAGGATGAAGACGAGTGAGAATGTATCCTGACCTGTTTGCTATACTTATATTACTCTATTGCTCTATGGTCTCGAGAGCCACCTATCAATGACACTTTCATCAGGACGTAATATGTTAAGAGTTGTGCTCTTTCTTCAGACTATTGCATACTCTCTCTAAAACATAGATACCGTTTCTGTGATTCACATATCTCTCTTGAGTTAGGAGATATGTAGTAAACTTCTACTATGAATGCCTAGAACATGGAGAGAACCAGAAGAATAAAACACGATCCTTGTCTAAAAGGAATTTAAAATCTTGTTAGTTAATATATGTGATTTACCAAATAAGACACCTGCAGTTATTAACATTTAAAGAATGCCTATCCTCCTCATAAATTCAATGATAATAAACAAACATTTAAAAAATTAAACATCTGAGTAATATATGTTAAAACAGATATGAGGGGATATATCTTTCCCGATGATTCATTAGGAAACTGATTCATCTGTGAATAAGTATAAACCTGTCCAAAGTGGTGACGAATCTTTTCAGTCCTCTTTATACATTGGGGACCAGGAAGGAACAAAATAGTCAAAGTTATGATATTACTGGATTAATCTGGAGATGGTTGTTTCTCCTGGCCTGCGGATAACTTGTCAAAAGAACTTCCTGCTTCATGGCTTCTCTCCCTCAATGGAAGAGACAAGAAAAATGAGAAGTTGAGAGGAAGAATGAGAAATCAAATTATTATTAGAAAGAGAATAGCCACCTTGGACATATTAAATGGGGGTGGGGGGAAGAAAGGATGTGGGAAGACCTGGTTGCAAAGTGAGCTCAGGACGGACCATAAGAATTGATAGATCTGAGTTCAATAGTAATTTAATTAGCTCCATCCCAGAGAGAGTCAGTTCAACAAAGAAACCGACATCTCAGAAGGCATTTCTTTTCCCTCTCTCTTTTTCATGTACCACAAGGAAGTACTTCTTTTATATGTTGTTTCACAGAGCATGTGTTTAGTCATATTCTAAGTAATTTTGCTTGATATAATATGTCTTTATTGAAAACATGAGCAGGAAACAAAAAGTGTTTATGTCTCAGATGAGGACTGTCATGAACATTTTGCACAACTTCACTATACAACGTGTCGACTTTAAGTGTATGTGACATTCTAAATTGCCTGTGGGAAAGTATTAGACCAAAGAGAAATTAAAGTAATTCCTAAACTAGCAGGAAAGCCTAAGCCTTCCCTCATTTTATTTTGCATTATGAATAAAATTGCTTGCTATATTGATAAATACAAACTTGTAAAGCAAGAATGATAGAGGTATTTTTTTCCTTACTTTGAAACACTTTAAGTGTGTTCTTTTTCATTTTTCAAAAAGAAAGACTTAGAGTGGACACGATTTGAAAAAGGACTTATATTAATATAGTATACTAAAATGTTTAGCATATGGATTACTTTTACATGCATAAAGCAATGTAATCACTACAACCACATTGTAAATTGGTATCAACATCTTAGTTTTCCTGACAAGAACTGAAGAGATTAAATGATTTACCCAAGACACAATAAGCAAATACTGGCAAATTCTGGACCGAACCCAGAGCTTCCGACTCTATGTTCAATATTTTTCCACCACAAATTTACCCTATGTTGCTGGTTTCTTCCCAGTTCTTTTTTCTAACCCTCATTTAGCTATCAGTATTTCTGTTAACTCTATTGTTCTTCACAGTTTTGTAGGCTTTGCCCTTCTTGTACAGGTCAAAGTCATCTCAGTAGCAGATTGTTTGAAGGTTCTGCCCTTTGGCCCCTTCAAACATAATACTAGAATAAACCTACACCTTTAGTGAGTCTCTAATATATTTTTCATTAATATAATTATCTAAGAATGTTAGAATAGTCCTGGAAAAGTACTATCTATTACATAAATTGCATTTTCCCTAATGAAACAGACATACTAGGATAGAACAAACGTTAACTTCTCAAGGCCACTGGCTTGGGTTAGATGTATCTATGCAAAATCGTAACCCTCTCCTTATGTTGTTCCTTCTTTCATTCGTCCTAAGTTCCCATGTAGCACCTTCTTTTAGGCCTTGTTTTTCCTGCTAGAGACCCAATGTAGTCTATTTTTAATCTGTTTCTAAAACATAGCTTCATGTATTTATAAATGGCATTAAATGTTGCATAGTCTCCTCTCCAATCATTGATTCAGCAAATATGTGCTATGTAGTAGAATTTGTGCTATGCACTGTGGATGAAAAGATACACCATCTTTAAAATTGTTTTTCAAGTAATTTTCTCTTTTTCAAAAGCAAAATATAAATTCAAGTTGTGCAACTTGTTAGTAGATGATGTAAAAAGAGCTTCAGACACACAGTAAAGTTAATAAATTGGCAGGAAGATGGATGTGAATGCGGTGTTAGGATGTAAATTGACCTCAAAAGTGGAATTGGGAGATTGCAAACAATGAGGCATTCCAGAAGGAAGTAGTACAAGATATGTAAAGTAATAGAACATGGCAAAGTGTTTTGGTTTTTAAGGGTGGCTGGATATAGAGATATATATTTATATTTGGAAATGTCAAAAGATAAAGTTCAAAGAATAGGTAAGAGCTAAATTGCAAACAACTCTTTATGGCACATGAAGAAGCAAATCCTTTATCTATGAGTAACAGGACCTACTTAAGGAATTTTTTTCAAAGGAATAACACAATCATCTGTATGTATTAGAAGGGCATGTTGATGGCGGTAAAGAGGATGGATTAGAGTAGGGGAAAGATGGGAGGCATGAGAAAGAATTAGGATATAGTTACATCCAATTATGTCAGGATGAGAATTGTAACTATGACAGAATCTTAAGTGGTGGGCCAAAGTGAGTTTTAGAAAACAGAAATGTGTGTAATATACATGGAGAACACAGAACACAGCATTGTTGACACTGGGGAAAAGATGGGTTCAAATTGAAAGTCCCATTTATAGGAATCTTATAATTCAGGAGGATTTTCAAAATGAATGATTGCCACTCTGAGGGACATTATAGTGGTGAAGGAGAAAATGTGGTAAAGCTGTTTTGAAGTGGAAGATGTCACATGTCATCTAGGGATAAAGGACTGATAGGAAAGGTGAAGCTTGCAGGTGGTAAAACAACTGTGACTCAGAAATTCATGGATTTTGGAGGAAAATAACTCAATGGAGAGAGAATTAAGTCTCTTGTGGAATTCTTAGGCCCAAAGGGAATCTGACATCTCATCACTATCTAAAAGACACCCTAAGGCCATAACACATTGCTAATGCATTCGAGCTCAGTGGTACCATCATAAGCTTCCAAGAGTTAGGATTGCTCAGAGTTTTCTCCTGGTAGGGAGACAAGAGTTTTTACCTTCCTTCTGACAGAAACCACAGAACGTAAATTATTCATTTAAGAATAAGACTGAACACAGAGATTAGAAAGACATTCAAGCAGATGATTTAATTCAAGTATCTTACCCCCCACCACCAAAAAAACAAAAAAAAAGTAGTCTCTCAAGAGTCAATAAGATAAAAATCTGTAAAATATCTTAAAACATTTCAGAAGGTAGCTGCCAGTGAGGGAGCTGAAAATGAGATTGCTGGGATAATCATGTCAAAAAGGAGACTCCTGCAGAGAACCCACTGAGGCAAAAGCAAAACAGATGTGTTTGACAGGTTGGAAAAATGGCAGCAAAAGAATGAAACATTGAATTTGTAAATTTATAAAAAAAGATCAGCTTCCCTAAGGGTTTTTCTTTGGGGACTTCTAAGCGAAGAAAAAGAACTTGTCAGAAAGAAAAATGGAATTGTATTTCTAAGGACTTAGGAAAAAAATAATTAAACCAATGAAACTAGTTTTAAAACATAGACTTTAGACATTAAAAATTTCCTTAACATCATTTACTCTACTAACATGGAGACTATAAATGTTAATAGAGCCCGTGTGACCAAAAGAAAAAAATTAAATGGGGCAGGGGAGAAAGCTGATATGTATTATATAGCTAGGATGGTCTGAACACTTTGCTAGATGTTTTACATATGTTTTCTCTTTTAGTCTTCATAAAAGTCTTATGAAATAGGAATTTTCTTCCCTATTACACAGGGAAGGTGACTGAAACTGGGAGAGGTTAAATAAATGCATTTATTTATGTAGCTATCTTGTTCCAGACAAGATTCCAAAGATACAAGAATGATTAAAGTTATTTGCAACATGGTAAAAATAATAATGATTTTAAAGTAGTGAGACAAATACTAAAACAGAATAATGTTCAGCAAAAAAGGCATAAGACTACATCCTTCTTTAAGTCTAAAAATGGCTTAGTTGAACACATCTCTCTGATACTTAATGATAAATAAACATGATGCTTCCCCATTTTATGGCCCTAATCCTCTCAAGAGAATGATTTCTCAGAGTTTCTGAAAATGTATCTTTAACCATGGCAAATCCTCCAATTATTTTATTTCTGATGGGGATCCTGGATTTAGCAAAAAAGTCAAAGCAGTTGTTTAGGTATGGTTATTACCTGGTAGTATACTTAAAACAAGTTTCCCTTTTTAACCAGGCTTAAGAAAAATTTGTGAGAAGAGTATGGCTGAGGATTTGATTGATAGGAGATTATCTTGGGCTCTAAGGAAATACAAATTACTTCCAGAATATGCATGAAATATTAAGGGAAAACAATTTACTGCCAAATTTAGGAGGCATTTGTGCCCCATCAATGTGTAGAAAATAATTTATGGACTACGTATTAGGGAATATTAATAAGCATTAAGACTGGTCTTACTTATGTACACACATATGTATATATATGTATACACACATATACATACACACACACAACCATATATACGAGAGAGAGACAGACTTGTTCTTCCTTATTTATAATCTGAAATTGTGTATCAAAGGCAAGAGCTTTAACACATCAATACTCTGGGACTATAGGAGTAGGACATTAGGGTAATGATGTTGGAAGAGTTAGGTATGGGGTTCCAGAATAAAATAAGCCGCCTACATGGACAACACTAAGGGCATAGATGAGTTGAGCAAACCTGACACAAAGAATGAGAATCTGTAATGTGTGGGGAATCTGTAATGAATGACAGGATGTGCCCATGTTAGTTGCCTCCCCAAAAGATTTAGCCAATAACTGCATGGAAAGATTTTATATCAAAGATAAAATCAAAACAAAATCTCCAGTGCATCATTTGTAAGTCTACAACATATGTATAATTTACTAAACATACAACAAAACTACAAAATTAAATAGAAATTTAATATAATAACAATAATAAAATCTTAAAATATTTGGAAAGATGTGACACATTTCTAAATCAAGAGTCAAAAAGTAATTACAAGATAAATTAGATTTTGAACTGACGATAATACAAATACAACGTGTCAAAAATGGGAAGGCCATGACAGTAGGGCTTAGAAGAAAATGTACAACTTAAAATCTATATTAGGAGCCAGGTGCAGTGGCTCACGCCTGTAATCCTTCCTTTCAAAGAGGTGGAGGCAGATGGAATGCTTGAGCTCAGGAATTCAAGAGCAGCCTGAGCAAGAGTGAGACCCCATCTCTACCAAAAACAGAAAAACTAGTTTAGCATCATGGTGGGCACCTATAGTCTCAGCTACTTGGGAGACTGAGGCAAGAAGATTGCTTGGGCCTAAGAGTTTGAAGTTGCTGTGAGCTATGATGATGCTATGGCACTCTATCCAGGGTGCCAGAATGAGACTCTGTCTCAAAACAAAAAAATCAAAACAAACCAAAAAATTATATTAAGAAGGAAATAAGCATAAAAATCAATATTTTAAGCTTCCATCTTAAAAGGCTAGTAAAAGAAGATCAAGTTAAAATCAAAGTGAGAGAATAGTAATAAAAGGTAATAGAGAAAAACAATGAAGCTAAATGAACAAACTAGAGAGAAAAATCGACAAATAAAAAATAGGTTCTTTGAAAAGACTAATTAAAATGAGACCACTCTCGACTGATTAATCAAATAAAAACAAGAAAAAAATGCAAATTTCCATTATCACAAATAATAGAAATGCCATTGTTACAGATCCTGAAGAATTCAGAATAAGGAAATATTAAGAAAAATAGTATACCAATAAATTCAACAACACAAATAAAATGAACAAATTCTTTGAGAAAGCAACTGATCATAAACAATTATAACTTTTCCCTGAAAGCTTTAGCACTCAGTGGGTTTATTAGTATATATTATCATATATTTAATGAAAAAATAATACAAAGTATATACAATCTGTTTTTGAAAATCTAAGAGAAGTAATACTTATTAATTTGTTTTACCTATCAAACAACATCTGACAAGGACATGAAAGGAAAATAAAGATAGAGGCAAAAATCATTAAGAAAATAACAGAAAGGCAATTCAACAGTTCATGAAAAAGACTAAAGTCAAGGGCAGAGCCTGTGGCTCAGAGGAGTAGGGCACCGGCCCCATATGCCGGAGGTGGCGGGTTCAAACCCAGCCCTGGACAAAAACTGAAAAAAAAGAAAAAAAAAGGTTCAAATCAAATGAGGCTCATCTCAAGAAAACAAGGACTGAAGCAGCAATTTATACAATAAACCCTAAGTGCTGTTAAGAGTTCAATAAATGCTGGCTCGGCACCTGTGGCTCAACGGGCTAAGGCGCCAGCCACGTACACCTGAGCTGGCGGGTTCGAATCCACCCTGGGCACACCAAACAACAATGACGGCTACAACCAAAAAATGGCCGGGCGTTGTGGCGGGCGCCTGTAGTCCCAGCTACTTGGGAGGCGGAGGCAGGAGACTCGCTTGAGCCCAGGAGTTGGAGGTTGCTGTGAGCTGTGATGCCACA
>CAUYRH010075057.1:0-25257 GCA_963574655.1 Perodicticus potto
TATTATTTTTATTTATTTATTTAATTTTATTTTTTTAGAGACAGAGTTTCACTTTATTGCCCTAGGTAGAGGGCTGTGACGTCACAGCTCACAGCAACCTCCAACTTCTGGGCTTAGGCGATTCTCTTGCCTCAGCCTCCCCGAGCGCTAGGATTACAGGCAATGGAAGCGATTTTTATTTTTTTAATTTTTTTAATTTTTTTTAGACAGAGCCTCAAGCTGTCACCCTGGATAGAGTGTGGTAGCATCACAGCTCACAGCAACCTCCAATTCCTGGGCTCAAGCGAGTCTCTGGTCTCCGCCTCCCAGGTAGCTGGGACTACAGGCACCCGCCACAACGCCCGGCCATTTTTTGGTTGCAGCCGTCATTGTTGTTTGGCGGGCCCAGGCTGGATTCGAACCCGCCAGCTCAGGTGTACGTGGCTGGCGACTTAGCCCGTTGAGCCACAGGCGCCGAGCCTCTTCTATTTATTAATGTAAGTATTTAAGGTCATGGATGTTCCTCTCCTTTGTGTCCTATAGATTCTTATGTGTAGAAATTTTTTAGACTACATATGTTTCAAAATTTTTCATTTCTTCTTTGATCCAAGAGTGTTTAAGAAAAAAAATTATAATTTTTAGGTGGTAGAGTCTCTTGGGTTTTTTTTTGGGGGGGGTGCAATTAATATTGATCTTCTTGTTCTTTGATTAAAGAATATTTTGTATTTTTTCTACTATTGGGGAATTTTTAGAATTTCTTTCACAGTTTTTGTGACTCCCATGGGTACCTTGGAAAGAAGAATATTTTCTATTTTCATATTACAGAGTTCTATAAATGAATTAACTAAATTGTATTTATCATTTGTATTTTTATGTAGTCTATATTCTCATTTATTTAGGAACATGAGAGCAAAAGAAAGCTGGGCCCCTTTTCTGGGTATGGTCTGGAAAGTATCAAGACCCCAGACTTGATGGCCAGGTGCGGTGGCTCATGCCTGTAATCACATCACTCTGGGAGGCCAAGGTAGGTGGATCCCCTGAGCTCAGGAGCTCAAGAGCAGCCTGAGCAAGAGAGAGACCACATCTCTAAAAATAGCCAGGGGTTGAGGCAGGCGCCTGTAGCTCCAACTACTTGGGAAGTTGAGAAAAGAGGATTGCTTGAGCCCAGAGTTTGAGATGGTGAGCTATGATGCCACAGCACTCTGCCCAGGGAGACAGAGGGAGACTCTGTCTCAAAAAAAAAAAAAAGACCCCAGATTTGTGCCTACCCTCAACACAGAGCTGGAGCAGAAGAAAAGTTTCCATGGGTGTTTCATAGCCCAGAGCATCATAAAGAGTGGGAGAATGATTTCCCAAGAGGCGTTATGAGTTTTCTAGGGCTGCCCTAGCAGAAAACCACAGACTGGGTGGCTTCAACAGCAAAAATTTATTCTCACTGACCTAAAGGCTGAAGTCTAAGATCAAGGTTCTGGCCTGGCTGGTTTCTCCCGAGGCCTCTCTGCTTGGCCTGCAGATGGCGCCTTCTCACTGTGCCTTCACTCTGCTTTTTCTCTACCGGCATCCTGAGTTTCTCTCATAGGGACCCCAGTCCTATTGGATTAGAGCCCTACCCTCATGACCTCATTTAACCTTAATTACTTTTTTCAAAGCCTCTATCTTCAAATGCATTAGTCACGTTGGGGTTTAGACTTCCACATAGGAATTTAGGGAAGGGGGAAGAAGGAACAGTTTAGTCCTTATCAGTGAGGAATGGAAATAGAATGGGGGAAGAGAGAAAGAAAGATATGAAAGATCGGATAAAGGGGACGTTAGAACCTTTTAAAATTTACAGGTACTCTCAGGAGGTGTCAACAGCAGGGACAAATGCCAGCCCTCACCAAGTACTCCCACCCCCACCTCAGTGAAGAGAGACTCTAAAATGTCTGACATTTGATGTCTGTTACCCATCTGAATGGAAACTCAAAGAAGAAATTTGGTGCAGTTAAGAACGCAAATATTTCTTGCATATTTATCCTACAATATCTGTAACTCCAGCTCCCATCTCTTTGCAAGTTTTAGAGCCTGTATCTGGGTTCGATTTGATTTTTCAACCTCAAGTCAAGCACGTTCACAACTAAACTCCTCCCTTCTCACCATTTCACCCTCCTTACCCCTCAACTAAGCATGTTCTTCCTGTGTTCCCTAGATTACTAAATGTTATCAGTATCTACTCCGGGGTCTGAGGCAGAAACTAGGGTGTTGTGCTCACGGGTGGGAGTGGGAGTCAGGAAACAAGAACAATCAAAACCCAGCTAAGGCATCGTCACGTTACCACTCATACCTACAGAGGCTTCACAGGAGATTCTGTTTAAAAGTTATGTAGGCTGCTTAAATAGTTTGAAAATCCCTTGTAACAGAGAGTGCAATACGGTGGGGCAGGAAAGATGAAAAGTTGTGACAGGTGATACCCTGGAGAGGCAGGTTCAGGGAATGTCCCCCATTGGTGCTCATTCTTCACCCAGGTGGGTAGGGGTGGAGGGAGGGTTACTGAACCTGAGCTTGGTCAAGGCAGGCCCAGGAGGCCAGCTGGTTTGCTCCTTCCTGGACACACGCACTGCCTGCCGTGACTCATCAGGAAGCCACAGCGCTCGACATCCTTCAGGTAAACGTTTCACCCACAGCCTACCTGGCCTACTTCAGGTGTGGCGGGAATCCCTTGTGAGATGCATCCCACCCTGTCCTGTGGCAGCACTGCAGGGTACCCTCAAATCAGATGTGGGTCTCCTTCAACCTTGGCGGTGGCTGTGGGAGGGCAGGTGGCCTGCACACTCCAATCAGGTGCCAACCTCCCTCAGGCCTGCGGGAGGTGTAGGGTTGTGGGTTGGGGAAGGCCTCTCATTGACTGAGAGAAATTTTGGCCCTTCAGTGAGTGTAGAACTACCTTATAGGAAGACTTTAGTTACACCTGCTGTGTGGTACATGGTGGGAGGACCTTGAAGTCACTGAAGCTTCTGAGGTCAAGATTTCTGTTTCCACAAAGTCTAAGAGCTGTGGTTTGTTAATGGCTCTGGGTGAGGTTACCTTCTGCCTATCCTTGGGAATAAACTGCCAGGGAATCCAAAGATAGGACCCCTCCCTCTAAATGCAGGGTGTCCTGACGTCCTGCCTGGTTACCGCTGTGCCCCCCAGAGAAAGAACGGTACTAGGCAGGCAGAACCACACAGATCAAATAATGGGCATCTTTCCATCATGAGTCACACACAAAAAGCATAAGTCAATAGAATTTTGCCAATTAAAAATTTTTCTGCCATAAAATTTTCTTAAACTTTTGATGCCTGTCTCAAGTGAACAGGGAGCAAATGAAGAGTAACAGCAGAAGCCAGGAGCAAAGGAGCTCGCTAAGTTCAGTCGCCCGTTTTCCCCAATCTGCAGGTGGGTGGGTCTGCGAGGATGCTGCATACGCCTCTGACTACAGCAGCGGCACGTTTCCTGCTTGCAAAATTGTTCATAATTTGTGTATTAGGATTTAAGAGATGACTATTTCCTGGTGTTTGACAAAAAGGACTAAGGTGTCCAGGTGCACTGCCATCTGAAGATATTTAAGAAGCACTTAGTGGCTCAGTGCCTGCGGCTCAACGGGCTAAGGCGCCAGCCACGTACACCTGAGCTGGAGGGTTCGCATCCAGCCTGGGCCCGCCAAACAACAATGACGCTGCAACCAAAAAAAAAAAAAAAAAAAATGGCTGGGCGTTGTGGCAGGTGCCTGCAGTCCCAGCTACCTGGGAGGCGGAGGCAAGAGACTCGCTTGAGCCCAGGAATTGGAAGTTGTTGTGAGCTATGATGCCACAGCACTCTATCCAGGGTGACAGCTTGAGGCTCTGTCTTAAAAAAAAAAAGAAGCACTTAGCGCTCCGGGATCAGATGGTGATGCTTCCAGTCCAGGTAGATGGGCCCAGGGGAGAGAGGTTCATCCTACTGAACTATGGATTAAAGACCAGGCCAGAGGAAGAATCATAGCAGGACTCCTGGGCCAGCCGGTTTTCTCTCCTCACTGTCTTGTTCATCTCACAAGCCCCTTGCCAGGGTCCAAATGTTACTGACATTTGGGGTCAGCCCAGTCTTTCCCTGGTGGGAGAGAAGGCAGGACAGCAATAAGACAGCCAAGGTTCTGTGGGCAGGACCTGGAGGCTCCCCTTAGTCCCACGCTGCTGAGAAGGTTCTAGAAATACAGAGGTCTCAGAGGTGTAGGAGCCGTATCCTCAGGGATGTGACCAGATATCTCTGAACAATTTGTTTACAATGGCCAGTTGGGAATTGAAATGACAGAGCTGGTTCTGTACTTACTGTTCCCAGCCCACAGCCTCCTGCTTTTACCCACACCATCACACTCGGTACTGGGGACAGTGCTCAGGGGCACCTTAGGCTGTGCAGAGAATCGTAGAGACCGCAATCCCAAATCGTCAACTCCTTACAGCCATCACAGGTAAGGTTGCTAAGTGCTTAGAGACAGTAGAACTCTGGGGGGATGTGGATCTCAGAGCTGAGCTTTAGTGCTGACAATTAAATGTTCCTTGCCGCTGCTCTGAGAGGACGCTGATAGGAAGCTCCGGGGGACACTGAGTCTGTGTCTTCCAGAGACACCCAGCTCCTCTTTGCCCGTGAGTCTGTCCAGGAGACCGTGGCCTCTGACTTTGTGGACAGGACCCATCTGGAGCTGAAAAAGTAGCTGAAGAAGATGCTGGGCCATTTGACTGGTCTCCAGTGGTGAAATGTATGTGCGGGCTTGAAGGGAAGCCGTCCAGGGTGCCGGAGAGTCACTCGGCTCTCTGAACTTGGAGTTTTCTGTGGCGCTCGTGTAGAAATGGTGAGGCAGGCGGAGACTAAGGAAGGAGGGAGTCAGGGGAGCAAAAAACAAGAAAGGGGGAAGAGGGGGTTCTATACAGGGCAAAGGAGCAGAGACAGATGGCTGCGGACGAGCCTGGAGCCCAGAGAAGAACTGTCCCAAAGGCCAAAGCCTGACACCAAGCACAGTCAACTGGTGTCTATGGCAGGCATCGCTCCCGATCGGTCGGTGTCCCCGTCGTGCCGATGACAGCCTCCAGACCTTTGACCCCATGCCTATGGAATCTTTCTATGAGTCTCATGAGGTGACTTTCTCTGCTGGGAGCAGCAAACACAGAGAAAAGTGTCGCTGGGGTTGGATTTGGGGATGGAACTGAAGACCAATCCTGCAGGCAGGTATAATACAACTTACTGACTGTGTCACTTCAGAGCCTCAGCAGAGGCCACACAGCATCTCCACCCCCGAAGTGTCTCCGAGCCCCAGTTAGGGAAGATGGTTGATGTTGTTCATTAAATCCTTATCCCCTACTCCTCAGCCTTTAAAAAAGAAGGAAACTGCATAGCTTTTGTATAACCTGGATGGACTTGAAACACATCTTTTTAGTAAAGCTTCACAAGAATGGAAAAGGGAATAGTCAATGTAATCAATACTAACACATGCCCAAGGGAAAAACTCAAATTCAAGTTGGGGGAAGGAGGAAGGACAAAGGGGGGTTGTGGTGCTCCCACCTAAGGGGCACCATGCAAGGCTATAAGGCACACCTCCTGGGGGTGGGACACAATTACAACAGAGACTTTACCTAACAAATGCATACTTTGTAACCTAATTGTTTGTGCTTTCATATTAAAAAATACCCTTATTTGGGCAGTGCCTATGGCTCAGTGGGTAGGGTGCCAGCGCCCTATACCGAGGGTGGCATGTTTGAACCCTGCCCTGGCCAAACTGCAACAAAAAATAGCTGGGTGTTGTGGTGGGCGCCTGTAGTCCCAGCTGCTCGGGAGGCTGGGGGGAGAAAATCGCCTAAGCCCAGGAGTTGGAGGTTGCTGTGAGCTGTGACGCCACATCACTCTACTGAGGGCGACAAAGTGAGACTCTGTCTCTAAAAAAAAACATCCTTATTCTTTTTACTTCAGATTATGACTTTTGTAAAATACTACAGAGGAACTGGAAAGAGTAACCTTTAGGTGCTGGGCTTCATTCACAATGCAGTATGAGTGAGCTCCAGCACGGGCACAGGCGAGAGAAGAATGGTGGGGACAGTGTGGTGGCTGAGTAGACGTGTGGCCCCAGGAAGCAAAGGGAATCGCAAGACAGGATGTTCTCCACAACGTCTGGTAAGCTCCCTTTGCGATTTCGTTCTGCTGATTCCAGCCAGACTTTCCACTTCTCTTTGCACCTGCCTGAGTTGTTTTGAGCCATGGGTCAGGCAGGAAAAAATGGGTTAATTGGTGGGAGTATGTTGAAGAGACTGGCCTGCAAGTGGAAAAGGCACTGACCACAGGGTCACCCACCCCTAGGCATGGCCTTGCCATTACCTGGTGTTGTTGCCAGGTTGCTCACTGGGACTCAGTTTCTTCATCTGTGAAATGGGTGCCTAATAGTCTGACCTCCTGGGAGTGTGTGTATGAGAGGCAGAGAATGGCCAGGACTGTTGTGTGTGTCCCACGCGTGAGCATGACCCAGCTGGACACTCTGTCCTCCACTCTAGAGACAAGTAGGCTGAGAGAGGAGAGCAGTTTAGGGGAGCCGCCAGCCAGGTGGTAAATATGATATTCGGGAAGCATGGCCTCTGGACCCTGCAATCCTGCCCCTGGTGGGCTGCTTACTGCTTCATTTCCTCCCTGGGCCTTGAGGCTGCCTGTCTTGGCCTGGCCCCCAGCAAGACACCTTGTGCCACCTCAGTCCCTTGCTCTGACTCAGAGCCCTGCGATGCCGAGTGGGGACTTTGAGACCAGCTTCTACATGGTGGGGGACAAGAGGTCTTTTGTGCTGCTCCTGGAAGAGAAATTCCTTTGGGAGGCCTTGCAGGAGACAGGCTTGGAGACGGAGGAGCTGGAGAAGGCTCAGCGGGCAGCTGAGACCCACTTGGACAGCCACTCAGACTTCCTGGGGCTGTCTTCCAGGCGGCCCAGAGAAGGGACTGATGCAGCCGGTGTGGAGGGAGCTGGGAGCTTGCAGGGGCAGGATTCCCAGCCGTCTTCCTCCACCTCTTTTGCTTTCTTCTCCCTTTCGTCAATTTTACTTAGAACCCTGACTAGCAGAGGCTTTTACAGTCTCCTTATACATGATTGCCAGGTGCCTGGGAATGTTTATCTCAAACAGAGTGGTTTATAATATACTCCACAAAAGGCCCAGGGTGAGGGGAAAAGAACCGGCCCAGAGAAATAAAGCCGTGTTTTCTTTCATTTTGAGGGCTTCACAGGGTTGCGAGGGGAGAAGGGGGTAGAGCCCCTGCCACGATCTCCTATTTTAGGCAGTTTGGCACCACACAACTTTGGAGCTCATTCACCATCTCTACCTCATCCCTGCTGATACCGCAGTCCCACCCCATAGAATGAAAAGAACACAGGCTTTGGTGTCAGATGAGGACTTTCATCTTTGGCTCTCTGTTTTACTTGTTCTGTGACTTTTGGTGGGTTATTTCACATCTCAGAGCCTCAGTTTCCTCATCTCTGAAATGAAAATAATAATAATAATAATAATAATAATAATAATAATAATGCCCTTACCCAGGGTTATCATGAGACCCCAAAGATATAATATGAATGCACTTGGTAAATAATCACGTGTGATGTGGTATGTAAGAGCTCTCCCTGGCCTTATTTATATGCAAGGGGTTCTACAGACAGCTGGAAAAACTATCCTCTTTCCTGGCCCAATACAACCCACCTAATTTGGGGGCAGGGAGGGGGCACGTGGCAAAGACTTTTGGAAGGAAGTAGCAGCATATCAGAGATGTAAATAATAGCTAGGGTAAGCTGGTGAAGGAACAAGGGGCTGGAGGCATTGTGGTGACAGCAGGAATTCCCACGTGCCCAGACCCAGAGGGGAAATAACATCCCATGTGCAAAGATTGGGGGACTATCCCTCGGGGACACTCCTTACACATTAGACCCCAGTGTGGTAGCAGAGGCCAGTGCTCTGGGCTGATGGAGGACGGCCCAATGTGACTATTGGTAGGGGTGGGAGGGGGCAAGCTAGTCATCGACTCATTCAACAAATATTTGCAGACTATTTGGGCACTGTGCTGGGTGCGAGAACCTTTGCCCAGGGCTGGTCCTTGTGCTAAACATGGTTGCAACATGTGAGCCCTTGACCACGTTCTACCCCCCAGGCCTACTTTACCTCTCTTCGCTCCATGAGCGCAGACATTTGGTGGTTTCATTTTTATCCTTTACCCATTACTACAATGTGAAATATGTTGACTGCCTCAAGAACTCTCTCGTATGTGTGTGTGTGTATACCCATGTGTGCACAGGTGAGTGTGTGCATGTATGTGTGTGGTGACTCGGGTAGGGGAGGGTAGGCTAGATGGATCAGTCAGTGGTGTCACCACATGGGTGATGGGTGAGGCTGAATCCTGGGGGCTGGGATTAGATCAGGAGGTGGCTACAAGGAGAAGCATGCCGCAGATGGGACCCCAGGGTGAGTGTTAGTTAACTCCCCATCCCAGGGAGTTCCAAGTGCACACAGGAGGGCGCAGCCACAAGGCTGGACTGGGAAAGTGTGAGGCATAGAACAAGGCGGCCAGGCACATGGGAGGGTTTCCAGGGCACGTGCTCCAGGCAGGATGAGCTTGCATGGGCCACCCAGAATTCGTGCTAGGGATAGGTTCTTCCAAGGTCCTGGTGCTAGTGACATGGACATTCACCTTGGGAGGCCACTGGTCCCTTTGATCCCCAAGGCAATAAACACCGTCGGTGGCCCCCTGTGAGCAGGTATTGTGACTGGCCTCATGGGACACAGGATGATACCAGCATGTCTAAGATGTGGCTAGTGACCGTGAAGAGTGTACGTTTCACCGAAACAACAAGCAATATGCTTTTTGTTTATTTGTTTGAGACAGAGCCTCACTCTGTTGCCTTGGATAGAGTGTTGGGGCATCGTAGCTCACAGCAACCTCAAACTCTTGGGCTCAAGTGAACCTCTTGCCTCAGCCTCCTGAGTAACTGGGACTACAGGTGCCCACCACAACACTTTGCTAGTTTTTTCTTAATTTTTAGTAGAGACGGTAATTTTTAGTAGACCTTGCTCAGGTTGGTTTCAAACTCCTGAGCTCAGGCAATCCACCAGCCTCGGCTTCCCAGAGTGCTAGGATTCCAGGTGTGAGCCACTGTGCCCATCTGCCACTTAACTTTTATGAAGCCCTCATTGAGTAGTGGTGGGACTCCATTAGAAGGCAGAATTTGCTAATTCTTTTTTTTTTTTTGCAGTTTTTGGCTGGGACTGGGTTTGAACCCACGGCCTCCGGCATATGGGGCCAGCTCCCTACTCCTTTGAGTCACAGGCGCCGCCCTGAGAATTTGCTAATTCTAATATAAAGCAATGATGGGAAAGACAGAAGAGGGAGGGATTAGATCCTGGTAAGGAAGCAAGTAAGGCCTCCTGGAGGAAGCGGCAACCGAGATGAGTATTAAAGGAGGGTGATGGTTGGAAAGTCCTTGCTGGAGGTCATGACACTGCTAAAAACAGCATTATAAAGGTGAAGGATGTGCTGTTTCTCTCGACTCCCCAGGCCAGTGAGCAGAAGGAGACCAAACGAGAAAGGTAACTCCTGGGCTCCAGGAGCCCCTCCAGGGGCATTTGGAGTTCCCCAAGAAATACTCGTTTGGCGTCTGCCATCTGCCAGGCACCAAGAATGTGATGGTAAACACCACACAATTCTTGCCGTTGTTGGGCTGGCAGACGGTAACGGCAGCTGGGCTAACGGAGGTGAGGGCATGCGGAAAGAAAGGCCTAGTTTGGGGAAGATAAGGGAGGCTCTAAACAGTAAGCACAGGTCGCCAGGTGAAGGTGGGCTGGGGTGTCCAAGGCGTGTTTCAGGTAGAAGAAACTGCATGGGAGCCATGGATAGGTGTGGGGTGTGTATGGGGACCCTCGATCACAGACAGGTCCTGAGGGAAGGCGAGGCAGACAGAAGAATGGATAAAGATGGGGACACTTTCTGAGTGTGAGAAGCCCTGGGAAGGAAGCCAGCAGAGTGACAGCTGCTATGGAGGGGCTGGGAGAAGGCTGCGCCCACATGCCTGCGGTGGACAGGCCAGGGGTGGGACTTGCACAGCCAGAAGGTGACCAAAGGCAGAGAACACCAGGCGCAAGGACGCAGAGCCCGGCAGTCTCCCTCCCTCTGCACCAGAGCTCTCCAAAGGTGGAGCAGAGAAGGCTTCTGGAAACAGCATCTACAGGCAGACAGGAGCTGTTCCTCCAGCCTGTTCTACTCCATCTGGGGTCACCCACGGAGAACCCCCCTTATAAATGTTCAAGCTCTTTCCTTTTCACTTCCAGAGGAGGGTCCCAGGTACTCCTCCCTTCAGCAGGACAACCTTCCTTGCCCCCAGGAGTGGGCTGTCCACCCGGGTCATTGCCATCACGTGCCCTGGAGGCCCTAGTGTCTGCGGATGTGCCCTTAGGAGAAGCAGGCGCAGGTGGCGGCGCACACCCCAATTGTTTCCCTCGCCATCCTCCACTCTGGCCACAAGGGGGCAGCCGCGTCTTGAGCGTGGCCGGCTCAGGGCCTGCTGCAGCGGCGGGGGAAGCCTTTCCACCTTCCTTGCCTGTCCGCTGCCGCTGGCCTGCTTTCCTGTTCTCCCACGGAATGGGGAAGTTGGGAACGGAAGGGTCGCAGCCAGCACAGAGCGCCCTGACCTTCGCCGAACCACGTACGATATGCAGAAGCTAAGGGCCTGGAAAGCCAACCCAGGTCTATTGTCCCAGGGTCCAGCAAGGCACAAATAGCCTGGATGACCAACCAGGGGAGAGTCACACCGGTTGGGCCCTCTCTGCTGTAGTGAAAACCTCCCTAAGGCCCCTGAAGCTGGGGCAGCAGAGCTGAATGCAAAGCAGCAGCCTCGTTAGCTCATTAGATCCACTCAAAAGCAATTAAGGCCAATGTCCGTGTTGGGTCCCATGCAAGTGGTAGGAATGCAAAGATGAGCCAGATTCAGGGTCTTCCAAACAGTTTACCATCTGGTGGACAAAAGGCCATTGCAACACAAAGTGCTAAGTTTAGTAAGAGAGATGTTCAGGGAATTGGGGAGCATAGAAGAGGGACAGTTAACTTATCCCTGGGGGTGTGGTGGAAGGAGGTCAGGAAAGACTTTCTGGAATTAATGCCCAAGCTGCATTTTAAAGATAAAAAGGTTTAGCCAACTAAAGGGAGGGAGGAGTTTTCCAGCAAGGGGACAGGTAGTGTGAGCAAGAGATCAAAGAAACAACAGGGGAGCGATTAGAAATTCCAGCATGTTTGAGAACGTTCCTTTCTCAACTTCTAATGTTGCAACTATATTAATAGACACCTGCTCTGCGGGCTGGCTCTTGCCTACCTCTTGAGCCAGTTGAAAGGGTTTGCTGAACAGTTTTGTAAGAACTGAGTTTTCTAGGCTAGGGACTGCAGGATTTGGGGAAATTGGATGCTGAAACAAAGATGAGGCAGGGAAATTAGTTTCCGGGTAAGGTAGACGGTTTCCTCTGCAAGACCTTCTTCCTGGTGCCTGAACAAGTAACTCTCCTGCAAACGATGACATATGGGAAAATTGACAAGGAGGTTAATGTGACTGAAGATTCCTGCAGCGCAGATGCAAGAGGAATCAGGGGTTGAAACTGCAAACAAGTAACAACCACCATTGGACAAACAAAAACCCTAAGTGTAAACATTGATTAATTGGGTCACATCAAAATTATGTTCCTGATCGATTAAAAAGGCATAAAAATTACATTCCGTGATAGGCAACACTGTCAGACAGATTGGAAGAAATATTTACAGTGGATAAAGGGGACAGGAGACCAACCTCTTCTAGAATATACAAGACACTACTGCAAATCAACAACAAAAATAGGAAGAAGTCCAAAGACGAAAAAGAGAAGGATATGGTCAGAAAATTTAGAGAAGGGCGGCACCTGTGGCTCAAAGGAGCAGGGCGTCAGCCCCATATGCCAGAGGAGGCCGGTTCAAACCCAGCCCTGGACAAAAACTGCAAAAAAAGAAAAGAAAAGAAAGAAAGAAAAATTTAGAGACGAGGAAACTCTTGAAGGTAGCAAGCCTGTGATGGTAGAGATTGTCTAACTCCTCACCAATTCCCATGACTTTTTTTTTTTTAGCACACAGTGGTATTTCTCAGCTTCTTGCCTCAGGCCGTGTGATGCAGTTCTGACCCCAGGAATGTGGATGGATCTATGTGGGGCCCTCAAGCCTCTCCGTCCACTCTCCTCCCAGGGCTCTCTCTTCCCTCCCTTGCCAGTTGGAGCTGCAGAGAATCCAGTGGAGGACTCTGGGGCCCTCCCTGGTTGATGCCACACAGTAGAAGAAATCTGAGCCCTGATGACCTCCTGGAGCAGTACCCCTCATCATCTCTCCCACCACGCTCATCTCTTATGTAAATAAAAAATGAGCATTAATTTTGTTAAGCCCCTGAGATCATGTTTAGATGATAGGCATGTTTAGATGTGATCAAACTCATCAGAGAAAAGTGACATTTTAAAAAGTAATATATCTGAACTTGTTCTCATTAGATGAACAAAAACTTGTAAAGGATGAGTGGGAGGGGGGAGACGGGTGTGGTGAAGCAGGAAACCCCATGCAATGCTGGTGGGGATGTGGCCTGGGATGGCCTTGCTGGGTGTGAGTGGGGGTTCTTACTCACATTACATATGAAGCCTCCTTATGATGCAGCAGTTTTACTCCTGGGAATACCCCCATAGAAATACCCACGTAGTCTTCACAGAAGAGATGAGGATTCTATAGAATCCTCGTGTGAGCAATGGAGCAATCTAGGTGCCCAACACTGGGGGATTCGATTGTAAAGGGCAGAGTACAAACCATGGAGAATGAGGCAGCAGCAAGAAGGCTTGTGAACCACGTACATGTCAAAAAAAGCATGCTGGAAAAGATACAAATACAAATACAGCAGCACACATTTTGCAAACATATAAATAAAGAAAAGATTGTACGTGTACACTGAACACCTCAGAATATTGCCCATGGAGGGGGAAGTGAAAGTGGAAAATAAAAGAAGGGATGAATTTCTTTCCGCTGTATAAATTCTTAGTTTGTTTCAAAAGGTTTTTGACAAGAGGTGGAAGACTGTCAATCACAGCTTTTTACTTCTAAGGCGTGGTTTTCTTCAAGAATCTGATTTCCATGAGGTTTCTATCCTCAATTTTTTTAAAAGCCCGTGTTCAGCCTTTGCTACTCTTTTTCCGATTTTGTAAGCATTTTCTTTTAACTACCTGATCTCGTGCTTTCTGAAAAACTAAACACAACAAAAGGACAAAGGAGGGAGAGAATTGCAAGATCCGATCTCAGTTCTAACATCTTTTACTCAGAACAGAAAACTCTTCACTTTCTACAAAGGTAATAAACGGAGGGAGAAAAGAGTGAAATCCACTATCCTTCCTTTTGTATGGCATTAGTAGTGAGAGGGCAGATGCCCTAAATAGGGACTACACCATTACGGTAATTAGTGGGATGCCAGGAAAAATCAATAGAGCAGAGCTGATCGCCCTAGATCAGATTCCAGGAAGTTTTGTAAGTAAATGTGTCACAAAGGAACGTCAACTACAGAGGAGACCAAGTGACGTGATTCAAATAGCACAGAAACCACTCACATTTCCGGCTTTTGCCAGCTGCATGTTGGGAAAGCTCCACCCTGATTTCCAGCCTCCCTGGGCTTTGGTATCACATTTGCCGGGCACATGACGATCTCCAGTAACTGGCCACCTGCTGCTCCCTGGCCTTGCCAAGGCCCGGTCAGCCTGGACGCTACCTCCCTGCAGTTCCCAGACCACACGGTGGGGTGGGCTGGGACTGGCTGCCAGTGGCGGGCTCGTGGAAACTGGGCCTAGGAAAGGCTCAGGGTCTGTTGTCCAAGTGGTCCTCGACGGCCCCACCTCAATATTTCTTTTCTCCCATCTCCTTTCAGGTTGCCCCCTTATCCCGCCCCTCTCCCTCCTCTCCTTGGTATCCCTCTCAATTCTTTCTACAACCCAAGCACTGGATTCAGTAGCCAATTAAAAAAATTGAAAAACATGAGTATTGATTACCAGGTAACTAGATAACTAGAGTTTCTGGCTGAATCAGTGTCTCTGTGGCTGTGGATTTTCAACCCAAAGCTCTATGAGAGGGTGTGCTGTGAGAACTGGGCAGAAGGCAGCCGTCTGCATGCACACAGGGCCCCCCATCATGGTCTGATGGAACAGCCTGCTTTCTACCCCCACAGGTAGCCACAACTCTTAATGAAAGGGGGAAGCCAAGAAGTGGTGGACTGCAAGAAAAGGTTCCCTACCTCCTTGCAATTAAGGCTCAGATTAATCATCCCTGGACTCACCATGTGTATTCATTAAAATCTAGAGCAGACTCTGTGGGGCCACATCAAACTTGATGAGTTATCATTTTGGTTGTAATTTTGTTTATTATTAATTACCAAGCACATGAAAGGCTCTCAAATTGCTGGTTCCTCCCACTCCAGGAGTTTCTTAATTTGCCTCTGCCTTAAGTTCTGACCTGGGCACTCACCCCTGGCACAAGGCATGGTTTGAGCAGAGAACAAGGGGAAGGCTCAGAAGATGCTTCTCTGCAACATAAGTGAACCCCCTGCCCCCCATTGCAGCGGGAAGAGGTGAAGGGAGCGGCCTCCTAATTGCTGTGGTGTAGCGAGGCATCCATTCCTTTCTCGTAGATAAGGAGAAGGCATACAGTGTCGAAAGAGAGATCACGGCCTACGGGAGTCTGTGTCAGCTCTGAGGCACCCTGGGGCCCTCTGATCTAAAGTAGACCTTGATGTCTTCTGAAGCACGGAAGGACGTCTAGCATTGGAAAGAAGCATGGCGGGAAAACTTGAGCTGCAGTTTCTGTAACATTCCCCTCCATCCTTACCCCACTTTTGTTGAGATCATTGTTTATCTGTTAGTGCTATTGAGTGGTTTGACCAGGTACAACTGAGTAAAAAGAAACACTCTGGGGCCTGCCTCAGAGAGGTTCCTTGGGGAGCTCTCCATCATCAGGTAGCCTTGATCTCCAATTTGTGCTTGTTTTGAATGACTATAGCTGGACTTGCAGGACATTTTTTAAATTGTGAGGTATATCATACAGTATACAGAAAAGTTCATAGAAGTTTACATACAGTGTAAACATTAATATAAAAACGACAGCAGTTGACACCGGAGGAACTTAGAAGCACCGTCCTCTTCCTGTGTTCTCTGGCCTGGGCACAACCCTCACCCCCACCCCGTTCCCCTTACCCAGAGGTTACCCAGAGGTAACCACTATCCTGACATCTAAAGTCATCATTTCATTGTTTTTATTTTTACTTTTCTTTTTCTTTTTCAAAATTGAGACAAGATCTCACTCTGGTGCCCAGGCTGGGGCGCAGCTGTATCACTCAAACCTTCCTATCTCAGCCTCCTGAATGAGTGAGTAGCTGGAACTAACAGGTGCACGCAACCTTGTCTAGCGAATTTTTTTTAAGAGAGAGGGTCTATTGAGGGTCTTTAAGAGACAGGGTCTATTGTTCAGGCTCATCTCTAACTCCTGGCCTCAAACAATCCTTGGGCCTTGGCTTCCCAAACTGCTAGGATTACCGGCCTGAGCCACTGTGCCCAGCCTCATTGTTTTTCTGCTTATTTATACATCGTTGAGAAATATAGTTTACTTTAGTGTGTTTTGGACTTTATGTAAATGAAATCAGAAAAGGTGGTCTTCGTTGTGGCTTTCTTCTTCCTCTCTGCGAGCTTGGAGAACCACCCACGGCGATGCCCGTAACTGCCATCAGTTCACTTCATTGCTGCTGCTCCAGGTGGTTCTACTGTTGCTGGACTTGTAGGCTGTGTCTGGTTGGGGGCTGTTCCAAACAGCGCTGCTAAGAACACACGTGTATATGAGCCAGCTTTTCCGTAGGCGTGTATTTAGGAGTGCAACTCCTGGGCACAGGAACAGACAAATTACCAGTTAGCACTGGCTTGTTTTCCATAATGGGAGCCAGTATGTTTTTTTTTTTTTTTGAGACAGAGCCTCAAGCTTTCACCTTGGATAGAGTGCTGTGGCATCACAGCTCACAGCAACCTCCAATTCCTGGGCTCAAGCGAGTCTCCTGCCTCTGCCTCCCAAGTAGCTGGGACTGCAGGCGCCCGCCACAACGCCTGGCCATTTTTTGCTTCCAGCTGTCATTGTTGCTTGGCAGGCCTGGGCTGGATTCGAACCCACCAGCTCAGGTGTACGTGGCTGACGCCTTAGCCCGCTGAGCCACAGGCACCAAGCCCTGAAATAAATTTTTAAAAATAACAAATGGGCAGCCTGCAGTGTCTCCCCACACGGGACGCACCTTCAGGTGCCAGGCACAAGGGGCGGTGAGCAGCTCTGAGGTGTACTCCGTGCCCTGCCTCATGAATCTTTTTTTTACCCTTCTGGGCCTAATTCAGATGTCACCTCCTGCTGTGCAGCTTCTCCAACCGGATCACATCTGTCACCTAGATGTGATCCCTCCCCACTCCGGGCCCAGAGAACTCCGTCTAGTTCTCACACTGACCACAGGGCCGGATGCTGGGCCCAGATGAAGTCAGAACCACTGGACAGCCTCGGAGCAGACCCTGTCCCGGCATCAGAAGCCCCAGCCTTCCCCCAGAGGGCCCCATCTCCTTTCTCATCTGGGGCCCCAAGCTCTTGCCATCCTGCTCAGCAATCCCCAGCACACCCATGGCCAGGAGGGACATCTGCTCAGCAATCCCCAGCACCCCCATGGCCGTGAGGGCCGTCCCACACAGCAATCCCCAGCACCCCCATGGCCGTGAGGGCCATCCCACACAGCAATCCCCAGCACCTCCATGGCCGTGAGGGACGTCCGCTCAGCAATCCCTAGCACACCCATGGCCGGGAGGGCCGTCCCACACAGCAATCCCCAGCACATCCACGGCCGTGAGGAGCAAGCACACTAGATGAGAAGTTGTCTTCATCAGAGTTTACATCAAATACGCTCTGAGAAGGGCCTATAGGGAAACCAAGGGGAGTTTGACAGCCAGGAGGCCCATCCCTCACTCTACTCTGCCCCCTCAGAGGCCTCCGGATCTGTGCTTAGAACCCTAGAGCTTCAGCTGAAATGCACCTGAAGTCCTTTCAAGCAAGGTCCTGGTGACACCCTCCACCATGAGCAGGTTCCGTCTCAGGGTCAGACTAGAAGCTGAGAGACTAAGTCACAGAAACCTGCAAGCTGGGTGGACGCACCACTGGGCCCCAGGCCCACTGAGAAGCAGCACATTAATTAGGCTCAGCCTCCCGCCCTAACCATGCCAGGGCATCTAAGAGCAGAAGGGGTCAGAGGAAGGGAAGAAAGCCCTCAGAGCAACATGGTTTCATTGAGTTGCTATGCTGTGTAAAGAGAAACAGAATCCTGGTCCTTGGCCCCAGGAAGTTTATAAGCATTGAAGAGAACCAAAACTTTGTCACTGAGTAAATCAGATCAGACACCACTGGGGAACAGAACAGAGCTGTACACAAGTCAAGTCTATAGGAGAACGTGAGCAGGGCGGCGCCTGTGGCTCAGTGGGCAGGGCGCCGGCCCCAATTACCGAAGGTGGTGGGTTCAAAACTGGCCCCAGCCAAACTGCAACAACAAAAAAATAGCCAGGCATTGTGGCGGGCGCCTGTAGTCCCAGCTACTTGGGAGGCTGAGGCAAGAGAATTGCCCAGGAGTTGGAGGTTGCTGCGAGCTGTGTGACGCCATGGCACTCTACCGAGGGCGATAAAGTGAGACACTCTCTCTACAAATAAAAAAAAAAAGAAGAGAAAGTGAGCAGCTGGGTGAACAAGGAGGGCTGGAGGGCAGGAGTTACTGAAGGTGGTGGATTAGTTTGCAGGGCTGCTATAACAAAGGGTCTTCAACAATAGAAATGTATTGTCTTTGCAGGTCTGGGGATTGGTAGGAAATCAAGGTGTCCCCAGGGCTGGTTCCTGCTCAGGCCTGGGGTAGGGGATCTGTTCCAGGCCTCTGTCTGTGGCTTGTAGGTGTCTGTTTTCTCCTTGTGTCTTTCCACATCACCTCCCTGCACGTCTCTCTCTCTCTGGGTCCAAATTTCTGCTTTTGATAAGGACATCAGTCAAATTGGATCAGGGCCCAGCCTAGTAACTTCTATAAGGACCCTATCTTCAAATACCATCACGTAGCCAGGCCCTGTGGCTCATGTCTGTTTTCTCAGCACTCTGACAGCCCAGGACAGGAGGATCACTTGAGGTCAGGAGTCCAAGATCTGCCTGAACAAGAGCAAGACTCCATCTTTGCAAAAAATACAGAACTTAGCTGGCATGGTGGCACATGCCTGTAGTTCTAGCTACTTGGAAGGCTGAGGCAGGAGGATCGCTTGAGCCCAGGAGTTTGAGGTTACAGAGATTCAGATTGAGGCTACAGCATGCTGGCCCAGTGACAGAGCAAGACTCTGCTATCTCAAAAAATAAATAATAAATGATAATTCGTCAGGGACATCCGTTTAGGATTTGAGGAACATCTTCAGCGGCCAAAGAGCCTTTGTCAGGCTGGGTATTTTCATGAATGTCCCAAGCACAGAGGCAACAGAACCTGGCCCCTTGGAGAGACTGTGACCAGCCATGGGCAGCAGAAGAACCCAAGACGGCAAACATTCCTATCAAAGGGGAAGCTGCTGGGAGTCAGGAGGACCAGAGTGGAGACAGGTTCAAAGGGCAAGAAGCAGCCAGTAGGGGAAGGTGAGGGAGGACTTTCCTCCCTGACCCACCACACACATATACAATGAAAGAAAGAGAGAGAAAAGACGGGAAGGGGGGAAAAGAAAGAAAAGAAGAAAGAGAGAAAGAGGCCCCAGTGTCTCTGAACCTCTGAGAAGCCCCCGTGGAGGCCTCAGCTGTGATGAGAAACCCAGAGCCCAGTCCCGGGCATCTCTCCAGGGATCTGGACTGACAGTGAGCCCGGGCACAGCCTTCCTATGTGGCCCACGAGCCAGCTGGCACCGCCAGGGTGGGGAGGGGGTGCCGAGCTTCCTCAGAAGGGCTGGCAACATCCCAGCCTCCCTCCCTTCAGCCCTTATGACACCATCTGGAAAATGAAAACCATACCTTATGCTTCCTCCCAAGGTCTCGGGGCCCTGTGGGGCACAGAGAAACTCCAGCCCCCACACCCTTCACAATCCTAGAGCATGTTGCCCTGGGACAGGCTACTGCTGGCCTCTCGTGCCCTACAAGACAGAAGTGAGAGCTGCTCAGGGGTCTGCCCTGGGCTCCCCTCAGGAAGCCCTTCTGCTTCCATCCCTCCTTATTGAAAGGGGCTCCCCACAGGCTCCCCCTCCCTCAGCTCCTCTGCAGTTTCCACCTCCCTGCTCCCCCCAGGCCAACCCATCTGAGGTTCAGCATCCCAGATACACACACACACACAGGTGAGCTCAGCAGTGCTGCAAACTCAAGGTGTCTTGAATTCCCTGGGGATTGGTTGAAATGCACGTGCTCATTCTGTGAACTGGAGCTGAGCTGCTGCACATCTAACCTGCTCCCTGGTGACTCTGATCTTACTGGCCGGAGTGGAAACGTGCTAGACGATACAGCAGGAGGGAATTTTAGTCTCAAATGCATTCAGACGGAAACCTGGACTCCCAGTCAAGCAGACTGATGGTTTTTTGGAGCAAAGTATGATGTTCTTCACAGGCTGCTCAGAGGCAGATACAGAAGCCGGGTCTACTTGAGCTTCTGTCCGGCCACCTTCTCCCACACAGCTCCAGAGTCAGGGTGGCACTTAGCGGGGCTTTCAATCCAGCACAATTACGAGCAGTTAATCTTTAGTTAGGACCCTGGAAATGCGTAGGTGGACACAGTTCAATGTGGGAATGCCGCTGAGAAACAGCATCCCTCTTCCCAGGTGACTTCTCTGCACCTTCCCTCCCTCCACCGTGGCCTTGCCAGGCCCAGGGTGAAATTGTTCTGGTTAATTGCACCGTTCCTGGCAGGGTCGTCTGGCTCATAAAATCCATCTCTTGCCCAGGGCAGAGGATCAGCTGGCGGCAGAGAGCACGAGCTGCAGCTAGTCAGGTGTAATCATCTTTCAATACCTTTCCCCCCAATTATTAAAACCATGCCACTCACTTTAGAATATTTATGAAAAGTTGAAGAGTATAACAAGGGAGTAATCCTAAAATCCTACAGTTCAGAAATGATCAGTTTTAGCATTTTGGAAAATGTTCTTTTAGTCTTTTCCATGCATAGTTGTGATCTGCATACAATTCTGCATTAGGCTTACCAACCCCCAAAAGTTAACATCATAGACAAAGCATTTATCTCTGTCATTAATTGTTTGAAAGCATGATTTTAAATAACTTCGTAATAGTCTATCCTATGGATTTTCCATGATTTACTTAATAATTGTGCTGGGTACAGTGGCTCATGCCTCTAATCTTAGCACTCTGGAAGGCTGAGGCAGGTAGACTGCCTGAGCTCAGACATTGGGAGACCAGCCTGAGCAAGAGCAAGACCCTATCTCTACTAAAAATAGAAAAACTATCCAGGCATTGTGGTGGGTGCTTGTAGTCCCAAGCTACTTGGGAGGCTGAGGCAAGAGAATTGCTTGAACCGAAGAGTTTGAGGATGCTGTGAGCTATGATGCCGCGGCACTCTACCCAGGGTGACAAAGTGAGATTCTGTCCTTAAAAAAACAAAAAAAAAAAAAAAAAAACATTTGGGAGCATTGAAGTTGTTTAATTTTCTTTTCTAAAACAAATAATTTTAAGCTGGCGATCTTTCAAATAAAATCTCTAATCCTATGATATTTAATTTCCAACATTAGTACACTAGAAAAAATACTTTTTTTCTTTTTTGAGACAGAGTCTCAAGCTGTCACTCTGGGCAGAGTACCATGGAGTCATAGCTCACAGCAACCTCCAACTTGAGCTTAAGTGATCCTCTTGCTTCAGTTTTTTTTTTCTGTTTTTAGTAAAGACCAGGTCTCTATTGCTCAGGCTGGTCTCGAACAAGTGAGCTCAAGCAATCCACCCACCTCGGCCTCCCAGAGTGCTAGGATTACAGGCATCAGCCACACGTCCGGCCCGAAGATAGAATACTTTTAAAGATTCTGATAGACATTGAATCGTTTTCAGGAGCCTTTAGCAAATCGGTCTATCTAGCAGTATGTGCCTATCTCTGGAACTGACCAGCTATGTGCATTGTCTTCTTTTTTTTCTTCCCAATTTGACTCCTGCCAGGCTGAACTATGCTGCTGCCATTCATTCTGTGCGCAGCCTGGATGCATCTTCAGTGCTCTCCCTTTAAGGGGAGGGAGAGGGGGTCACCAAGTCATATGGCATCTGCCCACAGCCCCTGCCAGCCTGTGGCTATGGGTGAGGTTCCCCATGCCTGTGGCCCTTGGTACGAGCCTCCGGGTGCTTCCATGTTCCCCTCTGTAATGTCTGTGTTCTAACTCAGCCAGACTGGAGAGAAAGGCAGGCATGGAGGGCAGGTGTTACCGGCTTTATTCAGCTCACACTGTGGCAGGAGGAATACGCAGAGCAAGTCCATCCTGGCTCTGCTTGCTCCTGGAGGCTGAGGAGCTAAATTGCACATCGCCCGTCTGAGATCCACAAACCGCATGAGGGAAAGGTCCCTGCACCTTTATACCCAGAGGAACAAAAGTGGAACCTGCCAGGCAGCAGTCATGTAAGTACGGCTTCATGCACACAGGTGTGGCCTTCTAGGAGCACAAGGCGCCTTCCTGCACGGCCACAGGTGAGAAAGCCCCAACACTTTTTTCCGTGCCCCGCACCATCTCTGGGTATCCTAGAGATAACACAGAGCTCCCAAATCCTTCCCTCGATCAACAACTACTGTCCTAGGCCCATCTCTTCAGCTACCTACTCCATGCGAGGTAACCAAGAGTGGGGTCAAACAAACTAATTAAAGCGAAACAGCTTCACCTAGTTGCTCATTCACAAAAACGTAACAAATTACCCTGACTGAGACTTAGAAGCAAATGAGTGAGGTGGAAGCAACACTATTCTCATTGGATAGACAAGAACAGTGAGTTTCTGAGGCTGCAACATTCCATAAACCAGGGGAAAAACAGACACAAGTCTGATCTTCTTCCCAATCCATTTGCTCAGCTCCTGGGCTCAATGCCGGGACTCCCCTGTTTTTAATTAGGGAAACTGGAGCCACCTACTCCTTACATGCAATTGTCACACACCCTGTGTCCCCCAAATGGCTCTCAACTCCAGTGTGCTTATTGCTTTTACTGACATCAGTGTTAGTAAGTGTTTTACCATTAAAATGGAATAGGGAGGAATTACACAGATAAACTGCTGCCAAGGACCTTCGGGCTGGGGTGAAGCTGGGGCGCGTGGTTTGGTGCAAATGCACCCCAGGGCCAGCCAGAGCCTTACTCCATGTCCTGCCCAGGAACCAGATGTGTTGTACAATTACAAGGTCATCCTCCCCAGTGGACCTCTGAGATCTTAGTGGGTTCAGAATGACCTCCCAATCATCATTTATTTTAGTTAATTACTATAAACCCAACAACCATTAACTGAATCTTTTTTTAATTCACAATTTTCAGTATTTTCTCTTCAGGCTGTAGCACATACCACACTATATCATCATTATTTGTTATTTTCTGTTTCCTCAGCTAGACTTTGAGTGAGTCAAGGGCAGGACTTAGTCCTTTTCATACTCCTGGAATCTGACAAACAGTTGCCCTCAACACAATTTTGGTTTTTTGTTTGTTTGGGAGGATGTTGTTTTTATTTTGTTTTGTTTGGGGTTTTTTGGAGACAGAGTCTCACACTGTCACCCTGGATAGAGTGCTGTGGCATCATAACTCACAGCAACCTCAGTCTCTTGGGCTCAAGCTATCCTCTTGCCTCAGCCTGCCAAGTAGTTGGGACTACAGGCGCCTGCCACAACGCCCAGCTAGTTTTTCTATTTTTAGTAGAGACAGGGTCTCACTCTTGCTCAAGCTGGTCTCAAAGTCCTGAGCTCAGAAGAGTCATCTGCCTCAGCCTCCCAGAGTGCTAGGGTTACAGGCGTGAGTTAGCACTCCCAGCCTGGACACGATTTTGTCGAAGGAAGGAATGGATGAATAAAAATTTCAAAGTTTACTCGGAAAGGACTATTTGCGCTATTTTACATTTTCTTCTTTTAAGGTCAATTATCAGTATGGTGATATTTAGTAAATATATTTCAATCTCAGTTACATCTCTGAAGGCCAGGCAAGAATATTACAAAAATTATAGCCAGGTGCAATGGCTCATGCCTATAATCCTAACACTCTGGGAGGCCAAGGAGGGTGGATTGCCTGAGCTCTGGAGTTCGAGACCTGCCTGAGCAAGAGTGAGGACCCTCCCCTCAACCCCGCGTCTTTACTTTAAAAAAATGGAAAATTTAGCCCAGTATGGTGCCAGGCACCTGTAATCCCAGCTACTCCGGAGGTTGAAGCAAGAGGATTGTGAAGCCCAAGAGTTTGAGGTTGCTATGAACTACGGTGCCACAGCACTCTACCCAGAGTGACAAAGTAATATTCTGTCTCAAAAAAAAAAGGAAAAGGGGGCGGCGCCTGTGGCTCATAGAGTAGAGCGCTGGCCCCATATACCGAGGGTGGTGGGTTCAAACCCGGCCTCGGCCGAACTGCAAAAACAGAAAAATAGCCGGGCGTTGTGGCGGGCGCCTGTCGTCCCAGCTACTCGGGAGGCTGAGGCAAGAGAATCACCTGGGCCCAGGAGTTGGAGGTTGCTGTGAGCTGTGTGATGCCACGGCACTCTACCGAGGGCAATAAAATGAGACTCTGTCTCTATAAAAAAAAAAAAAAAAGGAAAAGAATAAGTAGAGGTCAGGTGCAATTGTCTTCTGCACACAGACCCAGAGTCCCATTCAGAACTTCTATGGCTCTCTGATAAACCTTCAGTGGGATGTCTGCCATTGGTGACAATGAGGAAAATTCCAGAAAGGAGGCAAATCCTGATCAGGGGTGTGTATTTAACAAGTTGTTCACAAAGTTAATTCAACATGGAAAGAGACAGGCGAGGTTAATCCCACACTTGTAAAAGAAATCAACAATCCGGCCTCACCTGGGAAACCCATAATGAGAAAAGCTGGGGCTGAGGAGGGAGGGGGACGGGGCAGAAACCTTCACATGGCGCGGCCATGCAAATTAGCCCAAATTAGCCACCTTACACTGGGGTCTCTGGCCCTCTATCCTGTCTCCCTCCTCCCTGGAGAAAAGCAAGCTGTATTTAATCACCTTTTCGAATTCTAAAACCAGGCTTTCCTGTCAGAGTTGGGGTCAGAGATTTTTCTATTCCCTCTTGCAATGAGGATATTTAACCTGGGCCCATAATACTGACAGTTTGTGGGGAAGAAACAGAAATCAAAATCTAGCCTTATGTCCCCCTCCTCTTCCAGGACAGAGAACGGGACAGGCCCAAGCAGTCCAGATCATTGTGAACCTCACTGGAAACTTCCTATTTTCTATTCCCTTCTCTGGGGCTTGCACGCCATGCCCCACCTTCGCCAGCCTCTGGCTCTGTGGTGAGTCGGGGAGTGAGAGCCAGGGTTCACCTGCTTTTGCCCCGACATGGACACAAGCTCAGTATCAGAACGAAGAAACTGGTGGCTTACCTGCCAAGAGGATGACGTAACCTCCAGTGCCGTGAATCAGCCAGGGCTCAGCTGCCATCCTCCCCTTTCACTCACTCACTAACACACATCCTGGGAGCAAGTCTGCTGTGGCCTGGAGGAAGCCCACGCCTCATCCCACCACCCCTCTAACTGGGGCCACCTGAAGTTCTGGCTCTCCAATGATTAAGCATATGCAGGAGAACTAAGTTTTTTGGCTTTGGTTTTATTTTTTTGAGACAGAGTCTCACTCTGTTGCCCTGCGTAGAAGGGTAGACATAGCGACAGCAACCTCAAACCGTTGGGCTCAAGAGTTCCTCTTGCAAAGAAAGTAACGCAAAGAAGCATTCACATTGTCAAATAAGAGTATGTCTATTAGACCGGTGCCTGTGGCTCATCGAGTAGGGCGTCGGCCCCATATACCGAAGGTGGCGGGTTCAAACCTGGTCTTGGCCCAACTGCAAAGACAAAAAAATAGTCAGGAATTGTGGCAGGGGCCTGTAGTCCCAGCTACTCAGGAGGCTGAGGCAAGAGAATCGCCTAAGCCCAGGAGTTGGAGGTTGCTGTGAGCTGTGTGACGCCACGGCACTCTACTGAGGGTGATAAAGTGAGACGCTGTCTCTACAAAAAAAAAAAA
>CAUYRH010075058.1:0-21218 GCA_963574655.1 Perodicticus potto
AGGAGACGGGGAAAGACCGGGAGAGGAACGGAGAGAGCTTCTCTCTCCCTACTTGAAATCTCTCCCACTACCAGGAGCTTTGGTGTTTTCTGTATTCTTTTCTGTAAATCAATTCTGTCTTATCACGGACGGGCGGGGGGGGGGAAATAATGTAATGAAGAATAATAAAATACATGTATTTAAAAAAAAAAAGAAAGAAATGTACATTTTGATAAAATTATTGTTGCTTATATTCATACCCTTGAGCAAAGTTGGAAAATATTCCTATCAAAACTACAATGGGCAGGGGGTCTAGGTCTGGTTACGTGCTGCACAGAGAGACAGTTAATGAGATGAGAAGAATTGACAAGGAAAAAGGCATGGTTAATATGAGAGACAGCAGTCAGGAGTACAGGAGACATTATCTCAAACCCATCTGCCCAAGGAACGGAGACCAGGCTTTTCAAAGAGGTGTTAGCTGTGCTGTGGAGAGTCTACTGAGATTAACAATGGGTTTTAAATCAGGGCCAAGTTAGTGAGGAGGTGTGGGTCTTTAGAATCAGGTACTCTGCCTAGGGACCTTCAGAATTTTAACTCCTTTGTCATAAGGAAATTCTACCATTCCACCGGCACAACTCAAAAAGAACAAGGAGTTGAAAGTTACAGGATTCTGGTCATCAACAAATCTAAAACTGAGAGAAAGATGGTTATAAAAATACATAAATACAGGAGTCATTGAGATTTGTTCATAGAGCTGGTGTCGCATTTATCACTCTAGCATGTTATTTGCAATAATAGTACCAATAGTAACTGCATTTTTACAATACATTTGGATTTCTAAATTGAAATGAAAGTTGTTGCATATGCAGAGAAGAGAAACAGACATGAGTGGTTTACATGTGTGTCATAAAGATGCACAGGGCAAAAAAAAGTCATTGTAAAGAAGTAACGTGTCCTCATCACTGAGACTGGTATGATATGATTGCCTGTCCCATGTTGGGCAACACAAAAGTCATAGAAATTACCCAAAGTCTTGAAATGATTCTTAGAATTTTCAAAGTCAGAAAAAGTATAAGTTATGATCTCTCACTTGCTGAATATCTACCTGCCAAATGTTTTCCAGCTGACTTGTAAGGGAGCAGTCTACAGATCTTTAACTACAAAAACACATCACATCATAGAACCTTACTCACAAAAGGATTAAGAGAAGAAAAATATAAAAATGAGGTTCAGAAATCAACACACAACACCTAAGCCCTTAAAAAATATTATTAATGCTTGAAACATAAAGTAAATATAAACTCAGTATAATTATAATTTTTCATATCATAGACCAGGGAGGAAAATTACAAAAAGAAAGTGAGAGAGAAAAGAAGGAAAGAAGAAAAAAGAGAGAGAGGAGGGTGATTAGGACAGAGCAGTAATCAAAGCTATAGATAATTAATTCCATAATTAATTATTATGGTTATAATAATAAAATGAATAAAAGGACTAAAGAGAAGAAAGTTTGCAGATTATATATTTCAACATGCAGTTGTAAATTAGTATACAGAAGCATCAAGCCTGAGCCTTCTTTCTGATTGTCAAGGTAAAAGGGATAGATCTCAATTCTGGGACTGAAAAGAAAAGTGGTATAGTGTTTTTGTGCTGAACAGTTACTATTCCAATAAACGGGGATGACTGCAATTTTGGCAAATTAAATGGCAAAGATACCAGAAATCATGATTAATTTATATACAATACTGACAATAAGCTCATGATTAACACGGCTTTAGTGGAAACCCCAGAATAGAAAGCAAGAAGAACAAAGTGAGAAGCAGTGAGGAAACCAGAATTCTAACTCAGAGCCAGGCTTGTTAGCATACAGTACATCAGTACTGTCAGTCCTCTGAGGAATAGTAATAATAAGTGATAATATCTCCTCCTTAGAGGTACACTCCTCATCATTATCTTAGTCCTTAATTCTATGACCCAGGCAATACCTTCAACAACTTCAGTCTTAAATCAGAAACAAATTTTCCTATCCTGCAACTGGGCATCCTAGCCTTCTAGATTTTTCCCTACAATTCAAATCTCCATGTGCCCCAACTTCACAGCATTCTCTCATTTCATCTACAATCAAGCATCAAAGAATTATCTGGGGAAAATGAGAAGTGTTATTAAAGATAGTCCTCAGGATTTTCACAAGGAAGCACTCAGCGCAGCCTAATACTGAATTCCCTTTCTCCTTTACGTCTCAGGTGGACACCTCTGGACTCCTGCCTCCTTACCTTTGATGTAGCTGTTGCCTCAGAGCACAGTCTCTAATACTGCTCTCTGGGTTGGCAGTCACATCCTGTCCTCCTGGGTACTCACACCAGGTTCTCGGGTTGTACAGTCCGTGAAGAATACTAAATTGAAATTCGGGAGCACAGGGGAATTTGCTATTTCCTTATCAGAAATTAAGACATTTTCTCACTAAGATGTATCGCGTCAAGTAGGTAGTACAGGATCAGTTAATATTAAAAAATATATATACAAACTAATTTTTTTACTTTATTTATCTTAAATCATAACTATATATTTATGGGGTATGAGGTAACGATTTTATATACAATGTAGAATGCTTAAATCAAACTGATTAACATAACCATCTCCTCATTTACTTATTTTTGTTTTAAGAAATTTATAACATACTCTTATTTATTCTGAAAAGCACCCTTGCATTGTGCACATTAGATGAGAGCCCACCAAATACCCTCCCTTCATGTTCCCTCCCCTCTCCTTGCCACTCTTTCCTCTCTCCTCCTTCTTTCTGGACTTTCTCTGACTTCTTTTTGGACTATGCTTTTTCATTTTCTTTTCTTTTCTTTTTGCAGATTTTGGTGGGGGCTGGGTTTGACCTCTGGCATATGGGTCCGGTGCCCTACTCCTTTGAACCATAGGTGCCGCCCTACCAATGTAGTTTCTTCATAGTATTGTGTACATTGGATAGTGTACACAATCCATTCTCAACAATTTTCCATTCTTGAGATACTTTACTAAGAATATGCTCCACCTCCATCCAGGTAAAGATAAAAGATAGGCAGTCTCCCTCTTTATATGGCTGCCTGGTACTCAGATAATATACTCAGTATATCCTTTCACTGGTTGATGGGCCTTTAGGCTGCTTCCATGATTCGGCACTTATGACTGGGGTGGCAAATGATTATGATTTTGGTGCAAAAGTCTTTGTAGTAAAACTAGTTTTTCTCATCTGGGTAGAGAAAATCATTAAATTAACCTTTTTCCATCGTAACAAGAAGCAGAGAAGTTCCCTTCTTGAACTTTATATTTTTTACAATTTTCCTTTCACACCAGACGATGAGGAAATTGTGTGGTTCAAAAAAAGGAACGTCCTCTTGTAAACAAAATAGACCTATATTTGAACACAGCTTACATAATTTGTGTAACTTGAAGTTTAACTGTAGTTTCAGGGTATGGGAAATAAAAAAGGCTAGAAAATCCTGGTTTAGAGGAAGATTTCTACAGAGGGGAACACTCTCCCTGTATTGGCATCCTGTTTCCTCAGAACGATGGAGCTGAGTGAAGACCCAATTTCCTGCCTGGATAAATTACACTCAGATAACTTCACCACATCTTTCCAGAGAACTGTTTAGGAGGCCCAAACCAGGTTGGTAGCATCTCACGAAGTTGATTAAGGTCCTGTCTTCCTTTTCTTTTCGACAACTCGGGGTGCTATGAAATGTTTCTGGTTAGCCAAGACTTTAGGATTATAATCAAGTGTGGTGAAAGGAGAAATTTCTCAAGTGGCACGTTCTTCTCCCTTCCAGGAATTAGTAAGCTCACTTGCCTCCCAGGAGCCATCTCAAATATTTACAGCAATGTTAAAGATGGGAAAGACCACACCATCCCTTCTGCGTGATCTCTGCTAATGCTGACTCTAACATCAAAATTTGAATAAGATGCATGTCAGAGTAGTTGCTC
Organism: Perodicticus potto; assembly: GCA_963574655.1. Lineage (NCBI taxonomy): Eukaryota > Metazoa > Chordata > Mammalia > Primates > Lorisidae > Perodicticus > Perodicticus potto. Next base: position 3,946 of record CAUYRH010075058.1, read on the forward strand.
ACTGTGTTGGTAAATGAATGTTCATTAATAAAATATCACCCAGAATAAAAAAATATATGTGCTGCATAAGTCATGCTTCATAAACTTTTTTTAACTTTGCTTCTTCATGAAATAGTGGGTAATAATTTCTTCTGTTTTTCATTCTGGGGAAAACAGAGTGTGTGTGCCTCTCCCATCCCTTAGTGCCCCCTCCAAAGACCAAACTTCCGATACACATCCTCTTGCTGGAAGTCATGCAGGAATAACAAGGGCAACCAGCACCCTCTGCCCAGCAGGATTTATCTCCCGCAGCCTTGGTTTTCCAGAAGATTATTCTAATCATCTATTTTTTGTAAGCTCTTTAATCAACTCTTAATCCTTTCTCCTTCCTTTGCCAGAGACAATTAAATCGTATGTGGGAGTGGGTAGTCTCCAGGATGTCAGCAGGAGGGAACTCTTGTGCAACGCAGGTTCCTGGGGTGGGGATAACCAGAGGGAAGAATGCAAAAGCCAATGAAGGCTGGCCCATTGATCCCAAGGGGAGAGCAGAGTTACCATGATCTCTTGAAGAAGATAGAATTTGTCCCTCATAGAAGAGGTCCTTTCTGACAGACGACTCAATTTTGGGATTTAAATGCCTCAGAAATCAAGAGGCCTGCTGCTGTTGTTTCAGTGACACCCTGGCCTCAAGCCTCCATGCAGTGGGAGGTGTCAGTGACACCAGTCACACCAGGGAATGGGCAGGGCTGTGTTTCCTCTGTAAAGCCTTCTGCTGATTGTCCTCCACCCTGTCTTCACCTTCAGACTTCTGCTATAACAATTATGACTCCCCAGCAATTAGTCATGTGCTTTTCTAATTTTATTTTCTTGAATTATTACTTAATCATTGACTTTATCTGTAAATGTTTTAATCTCTCATTTCCCAGTAACCAGGTCGCATATTTACATATTCTCTTTCTTACACTGTTCTACAAATTATATATAATTTTCCAAGATCTTCATGAATATAGTCTTCAACCCTCAGACCCATCTGGTACTAGTCCCTAGCCCATTAAGAACTGAGTCACCTAGCAGGAGTTGAGCAGTGGGTGAACCAGCAAAGCTTCATCTGTATTTACAGCTACTCCCCTCTGTTTGTGTCACTGCCTGAGCTCCTCCTCCTGTTAGATAAGCAGTGGCATTAGATTCTCATAGGTGCACAAACTCTACTGTAAAATGTGCATGTGAGGGATCTAGGTTATGAGAACCTAAGGCCTAATGATCTGAGGTGGAGCCATAATGTGCTTGGATCATCCGGAAACATCCTCCCTGCCAAGGTCCACAGAAAAATCGTCTTTCATGGTCCGCGGTGCCAAAAACTTTGGGGGCCACTATTACAGGTAGACTATTTCCTACAAAAATCCCATTAGTTGCAATTTAGCATTAGAAGAACAATTAGACCCTCCTGAACGTATTAGATGAACTTTTGCTAAAATAGTTTGATTCTTTCACAAAGCACCCGTAATGTCCTAGGTAACTGGGATGTATAAGAAAATTCTCTTTTTCACAAGAACTTGACTCTCTATTTGCACAACACCATTAAATAGAACCTTCCATGACAGGGTAAATGGTGTCCATGAGTTACATGTGCCTGCTGAGTGCTTGAAGAAACACAAAGCTTCATGTTATATTGTTTTAATAAATCTAAATGAAAACAGCTCTAATGTTTTGGCCCCTAAAACCTAGCAGTATTTCTTCCCTCTCTCAGAAAATAGTTGCAAAATGTAGTTCAGTTTGCAAATAAATAAAAATGAGGTCTCTTCTTTACCAGTGATAGTTCACAATGTGAATAGAAAAGCAAGTCATGAAGATAAGGAGACCCTAATTCTGTAGTTGCAGAGCTTGCTATAGATTGGGAGCCCTGACCAGTAACAACTAATGAGAAGCACAGATGCTGCACAGGCCAAGAGAGATGTGAAGATGAAAGAACAAAGATTGAGTTGTTCAGTGTTGTAGAGCGCCTGTCTGGAAAATATGTCCTTTGATTGTTCACTCTGGAGATTAGGGTAGAATGGACCTTTCTATGCACAAAGAAGTGCTTTTTCTACAATGGATCCTCATGGAGAAATGGATAAACAAGCTAGTAGCCTTTAACTTGATTGCAGATAAATGGAAATGATTATAGAAAGCCGAGCAAATTAGGCAGTAACTATGCTGTCCCCACCGACTCCCCACTGATAACTTCAGATATACATTACTGTCTGAACCTGTTCAAATGTTACCACCTTATTTGTATTCTTCTCCTTCTAGGATATGTCACACAAGATGCTCTTTAAAAATGGAGGACAAGCCAGTCTGGAGAATTTTGTAGCTCCTACTGTTAACACCTAATTCAAAACAGGCACTGTGCTGGGCTTCTAGCTTGCAGGCTTGGTGCAGCGAATGCTTACGTTTGTCCCGCCACGCGGAGAATTCAGGAGTTGATGCACTGAGTCATTTTCCACTTGAGTGCGCCCATTTCCTCCATGCCTCTGGGCCTAGGTCCCTTCCAATTGCCACCCAGCTTGCAGTTGGAAATTCAGGCCCCCACGTTCTGGACACTGGATAAGTGCAAAGACGAAGGCGGTCATGATAAGTGAAGACCTCTCTGACATGCAGGTTTGAAATCATCATCGTGGAACTCTCCGTATTACCGAACATGAAAAACACAAGTCAAACACAGCAATGAATAAAGTAGTACAAAAACCTACAATTTTTTTCCTGCATTACGTGTAATGTTGAAGCTTCCCTGAGCACATAAAGAGAAGCACTTTGGGGAAACTACTTGGCTTCAGTTCTCAAAAGGCAAGCAGATGATTCTGTGCTAAACCATCTAAATGTATTGTAACATAATTGGAGTTGTTCAGAGTTCTAGCAAACCGCCTGTCAATTCTTCCTGGATTTCATTTTTAATTTGCCTCGGGAGCATAGAAGCCACTTCAGAGCCTATTTAAATAGAGACAATCTTGCAGATAGGAATGTAAATATCCCTGCAAGGCTAAGTGATGATGCTAAAATAAGCTGCTGGAGATATTTGCCAACTGGTTTAAGTTGCACATTTGAGAAAGTAGGTTCTCTGGGGAGATATTATTGAATCTTGTAACTGCCTAATAATTTTTCCCCCATTCTTAAATATGGTGTTTTGTTACTTTTACGTTTGCATAACTCTGAATATTATGATTGAGCACTTTCATTGCATAAATGTGTGTGTGTTCACTAAGAGTGTGTACAAGAATGCTTATAGACGCGCCATTTGGAAACAGGCCACGTATCTACTACCATTAGAATAACCAAGTATATTGTGGTATATTGATATAAAGAAATACAATATAGCACCAAAAGGACAGAATTACGACTACATGCGAGATTGCTTCTGTCAATAAGAGCATCTTATTATAACTCCAAATGCCAACAAGAACATTTAGTTTGAGTACATAAGAGAAACCTGATGAATGCTTGATGAGTGGATGGGTGAATGGAAACAATTAGTGAATCAGTTCAAATCAGACCTAACCCTTGCACAATTTTGCAAAACTCGCAAAATATTCTTATGCTTCAATCTGGAATCATCATTTGATTTGGCCTAACATATCAATAAGAGAACGGCTAACATTTCAATACAATAAGAGAAAGAATAATATTTCAATACAAATCGACAAAGAACAAAGAAGAAATTCAAATAATCCATATGCAAATGAAAATGTGTTAGTCTTACTAGTCTCAATTAAAAGCAAAATAAAGCAAATATTAGACGCTGATTCCTTGGAATCTAAAGGGAATCTGGGTACACAATGTTCATATAATACCCATGCTATGTATTGGATATTCATTTTATTAAATGCAGGAATGATGCAATTCCATTCTCAGTTGTAAAATTGAAAGAGATTAGTTATAACAGGTAAAATTTCAAGAACGTTGAGTGAGCAAATAGGTACAACCGTTCTGGAAAACAGTTTGGGAAGATTAAGATTACCTTTAAGAAGTTTATGAAATAAGTGTTTTTTAAAGAAAAACAAAGATGGCCTGGGGGCCTGTCACTCAGTGGCTAGGGCACCAGCCGCATACACCAGGGCTGGCAGGATGGAATCCAGCCCGGGCCCACCAAGCAACAATAACAACTACAACCAAAAAGAAAAAAATAGCCAGGCATTGAGGCAACCACTGATAGTCCCAAGCTCCATGGGAAGCTGAGACCAGAGAATCACTTAAGCCCAGGAGTTTGAGGTTGTGAGCTGTGACGCCCTGAACTCTACCCAGACCAACAATTTGAGTTTTTATTTCAAGAAATAAACAAATAAACCAAAGATGTACAAAAATATTTAAATACAAGGATATTTATTTCAGTTGAGCATAATAAAGTGGAAGATAATATGCATGTTGAAAGACATTAAGATGATTTAATTGATTAACTATATGCAGAGGATGGAACATTACCCAACTATTAAAACTCGTATTATAGGCTAGGAGCCTCTGGCTCAACGGGCTAAGGCGCCAGCCACTTAACACCTGAGCTGGCGGGTTCAAATCCAGCCCAGGCCTGCCAAACAATAATGACGGCTGCCACCAAAAAATGGCCTGGCGTTGTGGCAGATGCCTGTATCCCAGCTACTTGGGAGGCTGAGGCAGGAGACTCGCTTGAGCCCAGGAATTGGAAGTTGCTGTGAGCCGTGATGCCACAGCACTCTATCTAGGGTGACAACTTGAGGCTCTGTCTGGAAAAAAAAAAGGTATTATCAAATGGCATTTCTCCCAATGTAAGGATGAATAGAATCTTCATTATGTTTCCAATTGCAATGTATATACACTATTACCTTAATTCTGTATTTACAGAAACACACTCAAACATTATTAGAGAAGACACACCAGAGGTTAAGCAGTGGCAATTTATGAATAAGAAAATTTAAGTTGGCTAATATTTACCAATATATTATTTAGTATGTTTGCATAATTTCAACAATGAGTACATACAGAAAATTTAATGTATTTACAATTTCTTTTATTCGCTCATATATCCTGTTACCAGTAAACCGATATATTTTCTTTCACATCTTCCCAGCACATTCTTTTATGCTAATAAACTGACCTGTGCATCCATTCTGTCCTTTTGGAAAGAAGGGTTTAGGAGGTTTTAACATTCTAAAACATTGAAAATAAGACACATTAGTCTTTACCAGTTCTGTTCCTGTTCAAAAATGTCCATAACAATAGAAATTTGTTATGGAAATTTCTGCGATCCTCAACAATTGGCTTCTCCCATGAAGGCGGCTTGTCCCTTTGAGCTCTACGAAACACCAGCTTCTGAACTGCCAGGCCTAGGGCCCTGCCTTCATTAATAACAGCCTCTATAATGCTGACTAGTCGCGCTTCCCCATCTACTCAGGATCAACTTACATACTAAGACCCATACGCCACTTGATAAAACAGTATTTCCACCTGAGACTCTCTGAGCACATCTCCCATGGCAAAAGTTAGAAAAAGCTCTGGATTCCATCCTCTCCCAGGCCGTTCCATCCCACTACAATGTACCGAGACAACTTGAGATTTGAAAAAGGTCTAAAGAGCAACCATTCTTATTAAACTTGAAGTTTGATAAATATAATTTCTTCTCTGTAGGCACTTACATTTTCTATAACAATATGCTCTGTGAGCCTTTAAGACTCCAGTCCCCAACCCCTGGGCCACAGACTGGGATCTGTCTACGATCTTTTGCAAACTGGACTAGAGGTGAGTGGTGGCCAAAAGCAAATCTTCTGTAAAACACCTGGCGACCCACATTTGTGGAAAAAATTGTCTCCTGTGAAACCAAGCCCCGATGCCAAAAAGGCTGGGGACCACTGTTTTAAGAAGTAGTGTAAGAAGTTGGACTTGGGAGTCCAGCTGCCATGTTTTCCACTAAATCACAGCCCTGCCAGTTTGTATTTCAATAATGTCTTTAGCAATTAACTTAATCATCCAGTATTTCCGTTTTACCGCTTGTAATACAGACATAAATAATGATAACACCTTCCGATAATGCCTTCATGGGGTGGTTGTAAGAACACTAAGCATTATATTATATGCAAAGTTCCTAGAACAATGCATGGGATATGTGAGCACCACTCCAGTGGTGGCTGTTCTACACTTAGTATTTAGAGCCCTGCTTCATTAAAGAACAATGCCATAGCTTTAAATAATCCCCCGAGGAACACAGGAGTAAAAGTGTCCTGAATAATATCAGGCATCATAAAAGGACAGAATAGAAAGGTCCTTTATTAGAAGAGCTGGGCTGCTTTGGATAACACGGTTTTCTTTCAATACACATAACAAAAGAAAAACTTTCTACAACATAAATATAACAGTTTTATCTAAGCAAAGAAGGAAACAGAAATTTGGCAGGCCGCAGAATCAGAAGAGGTTCTGAGAGTGCCACTTGGCAAATGGGCAGGCAGTGGTTGTAGAGACAAGAAATGAAAGTGAGATACAAAAAAGGCTTGACTGGTTCCAGTTAAGTGGACATGGTCTGATCGGTTGCCAGCTTGTTACTTGCTCCAGTTCAGCTGCTGTGATTGGCTGACCATTAGCTATTCCATCTTGGTGGAGTAGGAACATGCTTCTAAGTTACACAAAAGTTAAGTTGCACATTGTTGCATAAATCCTGAAATATCATCAAGCCAAGTTCAGTTTAATGCACATACTGTGTTTTTAAATTTCTATAACTAATTCTCCTAGTTTAACACACATACTTTTTTATCATTTCTATAACTTTTATAATTTAAAAAATATATACTTTTTCCTTTCCATTTTATAGGGCATGTATAGAATAATGCGTCACTGCCTGCAGCTCTATTCCCCACAAATGTCTTTCAGTGTAACATTCTGCACACTGTTTGCCATTCCCCTCTGGTATGTTTTTCCAAACCAGTTGTATTACACACCCTATGCATTGAGTGCTCCATTCTGGCGGCAATGCTGTCCTCTCTCCATTCTCCCAGCCAGTGAAATCCATGATACAGAAGACTAGTTTCGCTACCTGAATAAGTTACTAAAGGTCCAGGACTCGAGTTTTGCCACAATGAGACGATAAGTATGGATATGCGTATAGTACCTTTTTGTGAAAACTTTATGGACATTTTACCAGAAAACTCTAAATAATAAACACATTGTTAATTCCATATTAAGGAAGCTATGAAAAGAAAGGACTGTAAGTATATATTATATGATATTTTATTTAAGAGCATTTAGACATTTCAAGAGGGAAGAAATAGCTACTTCAAATTCATGCTATTTTGAATACAGCTGTATCAGCTTAATGAGATTTCATCTCACATGAAAAAGTTATATTACAAGGCTGTATATAATATAGGAGGTGTATGAAATTATGATGGTCCTGGCCAAATTTTCATCTTCACATTGATCAGTGCTGTTTTGACACCATCATTTGGTAAGTTTTTGCTTTGCTTTTTCTTTTTCTCTGTGAGGGCAGCCCTCCCTTAACTATGTTTCAATTTTCCCTACCAGGTGTTAGCTCCTACCAACCACATACACACTGAGTACCAGCGCCACAGAGGGAGACCTTGAACATTTACTAGGAAGCACAATAGGTGCCTTGGAAAGCCCACTCCATTGAATCCTCCCACCAACCAAGCATTTTCACAGTCCTATGAGCCATGGATCCCAAGTAGAAATTCCACAGACTGGACTCATAGGAATGGCCCTTTGGCCCACCTCTGATGAAGAGGTCGATAGCCACAATAAGGACTCGAAGGTCACCTACAAAAGCAACACTAGTGAGCAAACACCCTGGAAAATTTTGCAGCACAAGAAGCCTTCTTCAACTGAGAATGAAAGGACAAACATGCATATAAAACTCTACATGTTAAATGCTTGTAGAGTTTTACATGTACGTGCCATAGATACATGTGCTATGACAGTTGCCATTATTTATCTCTGCCCCTCCCTCTTTGTTTCACTGTGGTCTCTTATTGGTTGGTTTCCACGGCAATCATGCACACACATCATCTAGTTTCCTTTCACTGATGCATCACATAGCTGCAATATTTATTTCACCTTTCATTTTTGCTAATAAAACCTCTCAAAATTCCTGCTGGGATTTACTTTATTTTATCCCTGCTTTTGTTTCTTCGGTTTTTCCCTCTCATACTGGCTGGTGAGACCTGCTTCTTTTCACATTCCGAGGAGAAAATCTTGCAAAGCTAATCGTACTGGTAGGGGTTCTATTCATTGCAGGAAAATATCAAAAAAGTACATAGGAAATGGAATTGGCTAGAGAAGGTGGCTGTACATTATTAGTTAGAGGGGTGGGAGAAGGTAATCAGTCAATTCTATGCATTTAAATGTCATTCTTGTCTCTTTCATGGAGTTTTATGTCAGTTAAATATGACTGAGGCTCGGCTAGTATAAGTTAATCCTGATACTTCTGCTGCAAAATATTTTTTTTTTTGTTTCCAGAGATAACGTGAAAAATATGAGGGGTCTGAGAAATGCAGGTGTCTTAATGCTTTATGCGTGCACACACACACACTCACTTTGTAGACGTTTGTGTCCCTAGCTGTATGATTTATATAGGAATCACTCTGTAAATCTTCATCCAGAGTACGTGTGCTCCTCCATCAAATTATTTCACACAGAACTGACCTCTGCCTTCTTCCTTCTCTCCTGTTCTTACTTGTCTCTCGGGCCAGGTACAGTGGATCACACCTTAGTCCTAGGATCCTTGGAGGCTGAGTCAGGTGGCTGTCTGAGGTCAGGAGTTCAACACCAGCCTAAAAAGACAATTTCCATCTTTATTTATGTGTGCCTACATGACATATTTAAAGAATACTATTAGTTGATGATTTTCAATATGGGTTTATCTGATTCTCAGAATTAAAGATATGTATTTGGGGCAAGATTTATAGAGAAGCGAGGTACCCTGCCAGTGCATTGGAAGAAGGCACACATGTGTTACAGGTCTCACTATGCTAATAGTGATCACTTTCTTAAGTGTCTGCCAAATACCTCCACTTTATAGTTACTATTTCCCCCTTGAAATTAGAATCTTAAGGGAAGATTCTTTGTTGTTTTGCAAACATCCTTTTTTCTCATCCAAGTATTTTATTTGTCTGTTAGTTTTATCATTTATCAGTTGGATCTTTTCTACAGTCATAATTATCATAGTGTATGCCTAGTGAAGACCATCGATTTCCTCACTCCTCCCACCCTGGAATATCATTTAGAATTCTGCATAAAGGGGCTCTCCTTTCTCCTCCCCAGTTTAAATTATTTATTTACAGCCGTATGGTGTCATAGATATTTGTTGTATTACGTGGGTTTTAATCTATTAGTGTCATTGTTTATTCTCGTGCTAAAATCATCACAGGTGATGATTGATGAGTTCCCTCAGCTGGCCGCTGTTTTCCTTCCCGCTGCCTTTGTTTTGCTTTCTTCCGTCCTGTAATCCCAAGATATTCCAGTATCATGCTGTATTTCCCATGCCCTAGCCTGGTCATGTTACATTTCCTTAACCACCACTTCCTTTTAATTAATGAATGTTTAGAAACAAAGGTCCAAGTACTGGCTGTGTTCAGTACTGCTGGTGTGTCCTTGCTTCCAGACCCTCCTTCTCGGAAGAAGCAGGGAGACGTGCACATAATCACAAACACACATTCATCTTCTCAGCTGTAGCTTCTTTTTCCAAAAGTTATGAACCCGAGTCTTGAACCAAGCTCTATTGCTACAGCAAAGTACTATAGCCAGAGTAACTTAGGAGCCACAGAAATTTATTTCTGCCGATCTGGTTTCTGTGACGGCCCACTGTCTCACAGATGGCGCTCTTTTTGCTGTCTCCTCACAGAGTAGAAGAGGCAAGGCTGCACTCTGGGGCCTCTTATAAAGACACTGGAGACAGAGGCTAATCATATCCCAGAAAATCTCACCTCTTAATACCATCTCCTTGGGGATTAGAATTTCATCATGTGAATTTGGGGGGAGTTGCATTCAGGCTGTACATCCTATCCCTCATCTACTATATAATAACTTATTTTCTCCACCCTAAAGCATATAAAAATTAGCATCCAAACTACTAGCCTTTCTCCTATGAAAGCAATATTTGCTATCTAGCATGCCACATTAGCATATAATTCTTTTTATTGTTGTCCTTACAGCATGTAACCAAAGTCTTGTTCTTCCAAAGTCATTGGTCAGTTCTTTTTTTTCCACTCCACTTCGGTGTGATTTAGTCAAATTATTCAAGCATAATGAGGCCAAGGTCATTAGTTACTGTTTGAATTCCTTTTGGGAGTCCCACAAGATTCTGTTTGGTTTTACATATTTATTAATTTGTGGAGCATGTAAAATTTTATCTGCGCTAAATACAAAGGTGTAGTTAAAGAAATGTTACCTCCTCTCACGTGTACTACCCTTTCACTCTTTCTCCATTCTCTCCTGTTACCACTATTAGGTAATCAATATCCTTCGTTTCTGCTTTATCCTTGTCTCCATGTTACCACTATTAGGTAATCAATATCCTTCATTTCTGGTTTATCCTTGTCTCCATTTCTTCTATACAAATCTGCATATTTTCTTAAGTCACTTTCTTATACAAAGAATAATAATAATCTAGGTAGTACTTTCTAATTGATTTGCAAATATTTCAACAAGAACATAATATACTTTCTGCAGCCATATCTTACTAAGATGGAGACTAATACCATGTACTTCGGGGCCAAAGTCATGTAAGTTTGTACCCAGGTTTAATCATGTGCTAATTGTGTATTCTGAGAAAATTGATATTTCTAAATCTTGGGGGTTTTGTCTAAAAAAGTGGAGATAATGTTAGTATCTGTATTGTGTTTGCTTAATGATTAAATGAACATTACACATAAAGCTCTTAACATAGTACTTGACATTTGGTTAAGTGCTCAAGAACTCTTGAAGTATTACCAATATTAAGCATATTGTTTAAGAGTACAGTAACTATGACTTCATAATTAACTAATTGGCTATAGCTCATTTTTTTCTGTCCTGATTTCTTTCTCAAAATCATGAAGACCACTCAGTAACGTAGTGCGCGTAGATAATATTTCCCCAGAGAATTATATAAAAGACAAAACCAATCCCACAATTAATTTACATACAAAGTTCCACAATCTGTTACATTAAAATTGCAGTTAACTGTCGATTACAGGCATTCCTCATTTTATTGTACTTTGCTTATTGCTTTTTCTCTCTCTCTTTTTTCTTTTTACAAATGGAAGCTCTGAGACCTCCTTGCATCCAGCAAGTGTATGGGGCAATTTTTGTAACAGCCTAGTCTCACTTCATGTCTCTGCCACATTTTCGAAATTCTTACCATATTTTAAACTTTTTCACTATTATTTTATCTGCTGTTACTATCGGACTTGTTTTGTGGTGCCATCAATCACATCCACGTAAAACAATGAATTTAATTGAAAAATGTTGTGTTTTCTGACTGTTCCACTGACTGGGAGACAGATATTTCCTTGCCTAAGGCCCCACTGTTTCCTGAGAACGATATTGAAATTAGGCCCATTAATAACCCTAAGGTGGCCTCTGAGTGCTCAAGTGAAATGAAGCATTGTGTGCCTCAATTTCAGTCAAAAACCAGAAACAATTAAGCTTAGTTAGGAAGGTTTGTCAAAAGCCGAGACAGTCCAAAAGCTTGGCATCTTGTGAAAACTGTTAGCCAAGTTGAGACGGCAAAGGATTATTCTTCAGGGAAGTTAGAAGTGCTACTCCAGGGAATACACAAATTCATAAGAAAGCCTTATTGCTGAAACAGAAATTTTGTGTGGTCTGGATAGGCGATCCAAGCAGCCACAACATTCCCTCAAGCAAGAGCCTAATGCACACTAAGCACCTAATCCTCTTCAGTTCTATGAAGGCTAAGAAAGGGAAGGCAGTGTCAGAAAACAGAGAAAATATCTGAAACTAGCAGAGTTTGGTTTGTGAAATTTAAAGAAAGAAGCTGTCCTCTCTACACCATAAAAGTGCTGATGTAGAACCTTCAGCAAGTTATCCCAAAATTCTAATTAAGATAACTGATAAAGAATTAACAAAGATAACGTATACACCAAACAACAGATTTTCACCGAAGTAGATGAAACAGCCTCATGTTGGAAGAAATGCTATCGGGCTTTCATAACCAAAGAAGAGAAATCAGCACTTGGTTTTCATACTTCAAAAAACAAGCAGACTCCCTAGGGATTACTGCATTTGGTGACTAATACCGAACCCAAGTTCATTTTCCATTCTGAAAATTCCAGGGCCGTTAAGAATTATGTTAATTTGCTCTGTCAGGGCAGTATGAATGGAGCAATAAAGAAGGAAATCTTCATGGAGACTTGGAAGGATTCAAGACTTCAGTGGAGAAAATGCAGATCTGGTGCTTAATAAGATAGTTGGAATTAGAAGTAGACCCTGAAGGTGTGACTGCATTGCTAGCATCTCATGATAAGACTTGTATCAGGAATTGCTTCTTATGGATGACCAAAAGAAAAGGAAAAACAAAACCCAAAAACCAAGCGATTACTTGAGATGGAATTTACTGCTTTTACCCCTGTTGAAATGACAGAAAAGAATTCAGAATATTACATACATTTAGTTGACAGAGCAGTAGCAGGGCTTGAGAAGAATGATTCCAATATGGAAAGTTCTGTGGCTAAAAGTGCTATCAAACAGCATCATGTACTACAGCATAATCTTGTGTATAGTGAAGAGGAAATTAGTACATCAAACTTCACTGTTGTCTTTCAGAAATTCCCACAGCCACCATCACCTTGATCAGTTAGCAGCCATAAATATTGGAGCAAGACCCTTCAGCAGCAAAGGGATTACAACTCACAGAAAACTCAGGGGATCTTTGGGGTTTTTTGTTTTTAATTTTTTTTAATTAAATCATAGCTGTGTACATTAAGACGATCATGGGGTACAATGTGCTGGTTACATATACAATCAAACTGGTTGACGTAGCATTCATAGCATTTTCTTAGTTATTGTGTTAAGACTTTTATATTCTGCGTTCACTGAGTTTCATAATAACGCATTTTAAAATTAAGGTATGTACATACATAATGCTACTGTATGGTTAGTAGATTTTAGTATATAGTGTAAATATCGCTTTTATATGCACTGGGAACCAAAATTTCTTGTGACTTGCTGTATTTGCTTTTCTGTGATGGTTTAGAACCAACCCACAATATTGCGGAGGTATCCTTATATTAAAAGTTCAATATTCCATTAAAATAGTAATCTTAATCTCTTTCTCTTTTTACCACGTCATGAAGCATCCCCCTGTACCAACTTCATATACAATTAATAACAACTTAGATCTCTGTCACCCAGCTGGAGAGTAAGGATCAATCTCCTATCTCTGGAGACTTGGAGGATTTCGAGTAAAGGGTACACCTGGGTGGTAGATGAGAAGGCTCCTTTTGGCCACCATGCTAACAATAGGCTACAGGGTCATGTAGGGGCATATCAGGGCAATCAGGGAAGAAATCCAGACAATAAAGAACGGATTCTTGGACAATGATGGAAGCAGTGAAGTGTCGCTGTGATGGTTTTCTTAAAGTATTTTAAATGCAAAACCTATGGGGAAAAAGTTGTGAAAACTGTACTTAGGAAGAGTGGAGATAAAATTCTAAAGTAGAGTCCTCAATTTCCAAAAAAATCAGGTTTGAATTATTTATTATCTATTAAAGTTCTCAATATGATTGTCATGCTCTCATTCCTGTGCCAAGATGTTTTACTGTGGTCCCCAAACCCCAGGCAGCACAGCAGTCAGTAAAGCCCCATCTGTGTTGACAGCCACTCCCCATGGCCCACATTATTGCTTGAGCCCCACCTTCTGTGAAATCACTGGGGGCCTTAGATTCTCACAGGAGTTCACACCTACTTTTCTTTAGCCTGAAACCCTGATCCAGCCCAGGGTTCCCACGATTCTGCATTATGATATGTGGTATCATTATTTCATTGTACATTACAATGTAATAATAACCGAAATAAGGTGCATGATAAATGTAATGCACTCAAACCATCCTGTGCATTACCATCACTACCATCCACTCCCATGCCAACAAAGTTCATGGAAAAAATTTCTTCCTTGAAACTGGTCCCTAATGCCAAAAAGTTTGGCGGATCCCTGGTGTATTAAATTTCCTGAGAGAAATAAAGGAAATAAGCTAAAATAGAACTTAAGAGAAATGCACATACTTTCTAGTGGACAGAGGCCAACCCTGTATTGTTTTGGCCGCTTCCTTGCCTGTGAAGCAGGGACATTTTGTGGACTCCCTCACTTGCATACAATGGAGGCGGCCAGAGCTGCAGGGACATTTTCTGCAGTAACGTCTTAGGGAATGGAGGGTGGGGAAGCTGATGATGGTTCTGTGCCATGAAGTCCCATTTAAACCTGAGTCAGTGTATTTCACGTCCACATGCTGCACTGAGACCCACTTACTGTGTCCTCTGCTGGGCCAAAAGTACACTTCGCTCTATACCAGTTTAGAAATTTTACGTTTCGTGTCTACATATCTTGGGATTTATTTGCAGGTTTGGAAGGACCGTGCGTGAAATCGCAGGGCATTTGTGAAAAATTGAACGTAGCAAAGTTGGAACAGTCTCCTGTTCTTAAGGTTAGAGCATTTTTCTTAATTGTAAAGTAAGACAGGAGATATTGGCTGCCCAGATAATCTTATCAGAGTTGAGAAAAATCAGATGTTCCTTTGCCAAAGGTGGAAAATATCTGATATAAGATGATCCATCTTATATCTAGATGTTGAGTTTTCCTATACATCGTATTTTCAATTTTTGAATGTCATGGTAGATTTATGTATTGTTGGGATTTTTTTTTTTCTTTTTTTTTTTAACTTGAAACCCTGGGTGTTTCTTTCCTTCCATTGATGTATCAAGTTGCCTACACTTATCCGTTTTCTTAGAAAAATAGTAAGACTGACTTGAGAAAATGCATTTATATTGGCTTGGCCATTATGCATTTAAATGACCCAGAGAAATGATCTGTATTAATAAAGATGAATTATTAATTATGTCATCATTTACTAGTTGAGGGCTGATTTCTTAAGTTTATTTTTAGAAAGAGCTTCTACTTAGAACTCTACTGGGCACATTTTGATACACTAATGTCTGTTTCAAACCTTGCTTTTGGAGGCAGTAGCTCTGGTTGCAAGTCTTGCTGCAGAATAGAATGAAGAAGCAACAGATTCAAAGGAGACATGGTCTGTGCATTGAAGAGGCACTTGGGCTTTGTTACAGGAAGCAGAGAGCAACCCTAAACTTTATACCTGGAGGGTTTGGAAATACACCCTGCTCTTGTAAACTCAATGAGCTTCTCAGAGTCTGGTACCTCTTTATATAAAGGCTCTATTTGTTCATTAAAAGCTACGGGTGTGCAGTGCTTCAAAAAAAATGGGGGCTGGATTCATCAGGTCGTGCAGGGAATAGATATCTTTGGCTTCCCAACCAAGGCTTACCAAACTTGGCACAGTTGAATCCAGATGTTTCAGGCACGAGCATTCGTAAGAGCACTGGCCTGAGGTTGTGGAAACATAAACTGAAGGGTGTGATGCGTGGCAATCCACAGCAGCTTCCTGAGCCTCAGTGTCCTTATCTGGGGGAAAGGGGCGGTAAGTTTTAAAGTAACTTCCAAATTTTTATAATATGTATTGCCCTTCAGGAGGCCACTGATATTTTAAATGGTGAAGTTGAAGGGATTTTCATGGACAAGTGATAATCCACACATGTGTGGCCATTCCTTCTGTCACTATCAACTGAAGAAGGACCGAAATGTGTTCTGAGGGAACCTCAGTCCTGTTCCCCACCACATCTGATCCAGGATGAGGATGAAGGTTGCCAGGGATCCAGGTTCCCTGCTCTTACACCAAGAGGTTGCATTGTCTGGTTCCGATTTGTATTTAACTCAGAAGCAAATACCTTTTAACTCTAGGCCAGGAGTGGGGAACTAGAGACTTTAAAGTCACATGTGGCCGTCTAAGTGTGTCTTTTTTACTGAATCTAAATTTTATAGAACAAATCTTTTTGTTTCTATTAATATATTTCATTCATCTTTTATATCATTATATTATTTTTAAAATGAATACATTTAGAATGAAAAGAAATAAAAATGTTTCAACAAAATAATCCTCCCAGAATGACTGGCACAGTTAAAGCATTAGTAAGAAATAAGGCTGCTAAGTGATTTAGCTCCAATATCTGTCTAACAGGCATCACTACCACTCAAGACACCTTGTGGGTCAAGTATACCAGTCTGTTACCAACTCCTGACAATGGTGCACTGTGGTTCTGTATGAAGTGGAATGTGTGCATCGTTTACATCACTTTGGATGAATCAACTGATACTACTGTCGGTACAAGTTCTATACTTTATTCAAGTCAAACAGATTTTCTTTATTGAAAAGAGTAACTTGCTTTGGACCCTACAGCAAATAGAATGCAGGGAATAGATATCTTTAATAACTTTCAAGATAGGTATCTTGAACTTGGACTGAATTCAGTAAATTTAGTCAATGTATGTACTGATACTGCATGACCAGAAAACATGAAGGGTTTATTGCCTAGATTAAACAAAGTATTAGAAGATACAGATGCTTTCATTTCTTTTCATTGCATCTTGCATTAGCTACTATTTAGTGATTCAACAAGTTATAAGAATTGTTAACTAGATTCCTGCAAATGCAACACAGCATTGACAGTTTCATAACATGCTAAAGTTGAACAAGCAGGTTCTCAGTGTGAAATTGTCATATCACATCGTATCTAAAGTACGTTAGATATTGCAGTGCAGGTATTAGCCAAAATGTCTCAGTGAGAAATTTTATGAAGAACAGGATCAGCAACCTGAATTACTGATAAAAGATTTGCATAGGCATGCAGCATTTCTCTGTGACTTGCATATTTATTTGCAGGGTGAAACTAAGTCTATTTATGGTATATGCTATGTGGCAAAAAGAAAAAAAAGAATCCAATCATTTGCAACAAAATCTATCTTTTTTTGAAACACTTCTTCAAAAAGAAATTTCAGGGCTCGGCGCCTGTGGCTCAACAGGCTAAGGTGCCAGCCACGTACACCTGAGCTGACGGGTTCGAATCCAGCCCGGACCCGTCAAGCAACAATGATGGCTGCAACCAAAAAATGGCCGGGCGTTGTGGCGGGCGCCTGTAGTCCCAGCTACTTGGGAGGCGGAGGCAAGAGACTCGCTTGAGCCCAGGAATTGGAGGTTGCTATGAGCTATGATGCCATGGCA
>CAUYRH010075059.1:0-28606 GCA_963574655.1 Perodicticus potto
CACTTGCACTAGACTGTTTATTGCAGCTCAATTTACAATCGCCAAAATGTAGAAACAGCCTAAATGCCCACCAACCCAGGAATGGATTAACAAGCTGTGGTATATGTACACTATGGAATACTATTCAGCCATTAAAAAAAATGGAGACTTTATAGGCTTTGTATTAACCTGGATGGAAGTGGAACACGTTATTCTGAGTAAAACATCACAAGAATGGAGAAGCATGAATCCTATGTACTCAATTTTGATATGAGGACAATTAATGACAATTATTAACATTGTGGGGGTGGGGGAAGGGGTGAAAAAGAGAGAAAGAATGAGGGAGGGGTGGGGAAAGGAAGAGCAGAGAGGGGGAAGGAGTGAGGGGTGGGGTCTTGGTGTGTGCCACACCTTTTGGGGACAAGACTCAATTGTAAGAGGGTCTTTGCCTAACAATTGAAATCAGTGTCACCTAGTTTCTTGTGCCAAACAATAAATTAAAAAGAAAAAAGCAAAATACACAACTCCTAATTTTTAAGCTATTATACAAAGTAAAAAATGAGCCAGATTCTCGTTTCTGAACTATAGCCTCCAGTCTCAGGGGCTTTACTATAGAAATGTGTTGGAGCAGAATCTAATGGTATATCTTTAACTATGACTGGCCTGAGTCAGAACCACTAGCTTCAGAGCTATTTCCAAAGAGATAAGTTCTGCAAAAATGACAGATAATGAAGAAGGTTAGACTGAGTCCCAAGATAACAAGAACAGGCAAGGGGGAGGAGTGTCAACACATTTGTCCCCACAGACAGAAAATCTTTAAACAATGAAGAAAGTTATTAAGAAGTGAGGTAAATAAATCAAACATTGAAGAGGGCAAAACACAGGGGAAAGAAAAAGGAGAATAATGAAAGAATTCATCCTAGTAGAATGAAAGTCCTTAAGCAGTTATCTAAAACTAAGATGAATAAAGCAGACACTGTTGGGGCCAAAACCAGGATCTGCAGTTCTCTCAGAAGCTGGGTGGACCAACTGGAGCCCAAACATCGAAAAGTCTTAAATAAATCTGCTTTATTCACTTAGCTTTGAGGAATTCAAGAAACTAAGACTTTGAATTATGTGGGTGATAATCCCAGAAGAAATCTAATCGTTGCAAAAATTGGCTCTTTACTGGAGAAAAAAGCTTTATGCATGTGAATGGGTAAAATGTCAGATAGAAAAGAAATGTTGCTGAGACTCTTTCACATCCTAGTCCCATATGATACCACTATGCACTGTGATACTAAATCCATTGATGAAGCCCTATCAGTAGCTACAATTAAATTGAAAGAATATAGAAGTTCAGGGATGATAGGGTGAAAGTCTGGGTGAACGTTGTCCTATTTGAACAAACTTATGTGAAGTGGCAGCATCTCCTTTATCTGAATATATCATTGAGTTGGTGTGATTTGTGTTATTATATTATGAGTAATATTTCCTCTACCTAGTATTGCAAAATGGAAGATACATAAATACATTCTTCAGGCCATATGAATTGGGTGTATAATCATATGCCACATATTCCTGTTATGGTTAATGATAGACAGTACATATGATCGTAGTCCCATAACATTATTAGGCAGCTGAAAAATTCCTCCTGCCTAGTATTTACTATAGTACAATTTTTATCATTATTTTTAAAGTATACACCTTCTACTTATTAAGAAAACTTAACTGTAAAACAGCCTCAGGCAGGACCTTCAGGAAGTATTCTAGAAGACTTTATTATCATAGAAATGACAGCCCTATGTATGTTATCACCCGGGGAGACCTTCCAGAGGAGAAAAACATAGAGGTGGAAGACAAAGGCATTGATGATCCCCTGTGTAGTCCTAGGCTAAACTGTGTGCTTGTATCTTAGTTTTTAACCAAAATATATAAATTTTTGAAATTAAAAAATATTTAAAGTATTAACTCTGCCCCCCCCTCAAAGCCCAACCTCCCAACAAACAAAACCTATCTGGGAAGTATGTTAATACTTTGCATGAAATATCTTACTTTATAACAGTGAAATTGCTTTCTCTTTTGTCTTGTGATTTTTTTTTTTTGAGGTGGAATTTAAGTTTTTGTGTGAGTAGTACTATTATACCTATCTAGAGTGTCTTGCTTGTACCGGTTCACAATATACCTTTGTTTAATTCTTAATAAACTGTTCACTTGTTAAAAAAAAAATATATATATTTTTAAAGAGAAAAGCTTATAGAATAAAAATATAAAGGAAATGTTTTTGTACAGTTGTATTATACAATGTGTTTCTGTTTTAAGCTAAAATAGTTATGAAAGAGTTAAAAAGTTTAAAAATTACTGTTTAGAAAGTTAAACATTTACATTAAGCTAAGCTTAATTATTACTAAAAAAGAAATAATTATAAATGTAATACAGTCTAAGAGTACAATATTTATAAAGTCTAGAGTAGCAGACATTAATTTCCTAGGCCTTCACATTCACTCACCACTCACTCATGACTCACAGCAACTTCTAATCCTACAAGCTCCAATCATAAGTGACCTATACAGGCATGCCATTTTTTATCTTCTATATTTCACTTTTGTTTATGTAGAGATATGTTTAGCTACACAAATGCTTACCATGTGCTAAATTTCCTGCAGTAATAATGCTGTACAGTTTTGTAGCCTAGGAGCAATAAGCCATACCATATAGCCTAGGTGTGAAATAGGAGCAATAGGCCATACCAAATAGCCTAGGTGTGTAATAGGAGCAATAGACCATTCCATATGGCCTAAGTGTGTAATAGGAGCAATAGGCCATACCACATAACCTAGGTGTGTAATAGGAGCAATAGGCCATACCATATAGCCTAGGTGTATAATGAGATATAATTTTCTACAGTAATATGCTGTACAATTTTGTACCCTAGGAGCAATAGAACATACATAGCCTAGGTCTAGCCACAACTTTTGGCCAGTGTCTCAGTGCTTCAAGCTTAATTGTTATTTAATTCCTTGTGTATGTGTTATAGGAAAAGGCAAAAGGGAGAGTCAACACACTCATCCCCTCAGACAGGAAAATCTTTAAATAATGAGGAAAGTTATTAAGAAATAAGGTAAATAAATCAAACATTGAAGGGGGCAAAACACATACCATCTATGTTTGAGTAAGTACACTCTGTGATATTTGCACAACAAGATTGCCTAATAATCATTTCTCAGGGTGTATCACTGTTGTTAAGCAATGCATGACTGTGCTAAATGGGAACTAATAAGATTTCCAGAGCCCACACAAGTCATCAATTTCAAACAGCATAGAATAGAAGCTAGAGTGCTGGTACAGACAAGTTATCTGTACAATTGTCTAAAAGGAGGTAAATGGAGATTATTGTATAATCCTAGGAGCTCCACCCACCCACAAGTACTGGTATTTCAAGCCAGAAAGTGTCTATGTAAAGGCAATTACTAGCTGGATATTGGCCTTTGACTAACACCGCTCTTGTGGCTGAGGGACATAAAATAATCCTGAAGACTGAAATACCCATATTATCATCAATGATATTAGAAAAATGCTCTAATAAAAAGGACAATACCCAGAAGAATTCCAAAAGAAAACTGAAATGGCTTATATAGGAACATGCTACTAGGCTAGGAGATATTAATGACTACAGAGCTCTTTTTCTCTTAAGGCTTATTTTGAGACCACATAAGTGGTCATAAGTAGCAATGATATTGCTACTTGGGTAGTGCCCAATAACTGCTCTTATTATTACCAACAAATAGCACTTAGTTTGGATGGCAGTTCCAGGATGAATGGTCAGCATCTTATTTAGAAGACTGCCCCTGTGATGAAAAGGTAGAAAAAGTCAGTTTGGTAAGCTGAATTGAATGCTGTTTTCCCCATACTAGAGTTTTTACTAAGTCCTGGGTATTGGCAAAATCCTGGCCATAAGGTCACATAACAGGGCAATCAAAAACTAGCCTGTGAAAGGAATTCCAACATGGTTCATTGCCCTATAGAAACTGCTATAGAAACCCGAAGTGTTTATTAAAGTAAGACACATTGATTTCCATCAGAAGAACTTCCAAAGAAAGGGAAGGTGGTCAGAACTGATGAGAAGATATGCCAGTGAGCATGACTGAGATGGCCAGTGGGTCCATGGAATAAGTAGGCATGGATGCACCACAACAATGCAGAGGAGCTGAATCTAGATAGAACTGTCGTGACACAGTGGGACTCTAGTAACATGCCAGTATCTTTAGACCCTTATTTCTCAGATTACAATGGTTATACTCCAACTTGGTAGAACATTACAATTGTTTGTAAAATTACAATATCAATATTGAAGATACAATTTGAATTAAGTGTGGTTATAATTCTATGTAGTATGAGAAAAATAAAGCAGGGAAGGCAGCTCTGGTAGTGAGGAAATATGTGAGAACAGTTTTAAATATATTTGTCAGGAATATGACTTTAATGTAAACAATATAGAAAGTAAGAGAAGGTGCCGTGAAGATGTCTGGGGGTTGACACTCCCCACCCCAAAGTAAAGCAAGTGCTCAGGCCCTGAGCCAGGAGTTTGGCCTTGGTGGTCCAAGAACAGAAAGCTAGGGAAGAATCATAGGAATTGAAAACAAAGAAAAGGAGAATCCAGACTGTGTGTGGTTATAGGCTGCTGTGATACCTTTGGCTTTCACTCTAAGCATAAGACAGTCAGGGTCTCACTTCTCTTTAAAGAATTGCTTCAGTTGCCATCATCAAGGAAACAGACTAGTCAGGAGACTGTTGCAATAATTCATATTTAGAAATATTGGCAGTTTGGTCTAGGATGATGGTGGGGAGACGGCACAAGTACTTAGAAGTAACAGAATTTGCTGACAGAGGTGATGTGGATGCAAGGAACAGAAAGATGCCAAGGATGACTCCAAGGTACTCGGCCGAAAGAACTAAAGGATGCCTGGTTGGTGGAAGACCGCCCTGCTGGAGGGGCCGGATTAGGAGGTGGAACCTGTTTTAGACATCCAGGTTGGGGTGTTGACTAAGGAATGGGATATAGAAGACTAGAGTCAGAAAAGAAATACATGCTCTAAGAAAACCATGGAATGTCTTCAGTATAGAATTCATTTTTTTTTTTTTTTGTACGAAAGGTCTTTATTGGTGGGGGATTAAGGAGGAGGGGAGAGAGAGAGAGAAATGGGGGAAAAGAGGAGAGGAGAGAAGGTAGAGAGAGAGAGAGAGACGAGACACACCGGGGGTGAGAGGGGGAAAGAGAGAAGAGCAGAATTCATTTTTAGATGAAACTGGGAAAGATCAACAAGAAAGTCAATGTAAAGAGACAAGATAAGAGATCTGATGCTTGGGTGGTGCCTGTGGCTCATTGAGTAGGGCGTCGGCCCCATGTACCGAAGGTGGTGGGCTCAAACCCGGCCTCAGCTGAACTGCAAAAATGGAAAAATAGCCAGGCGTTGTGGTGGGCACCTGTAGTCCCAGCTATTCGGGAGGCTGAGGCAGGAGAATCACCTAAGCCCAGGAGTTGGAGGTTGCTGTGAGCTCTGATGCCACATCACTCCACCGAGGGCAATAAAGTGAGACTCTGTCTCTACTAAAAAAAAAAAAAAAGAGAGAGAGATCGGATGCTTGAGCCCCGAGCACTGCAGTGGTCAGACAGGTGGAGACAAGAAACAAAAAGCAAAGGGAAAGGAAAAGATGTGGCTTTTAAATTATGGTTATGAATATTACTTTTATTTGACAAATCATAATTATAGACCTTTATGGGGTACCAGGTGATGTTTTAAAAAATGATAACTAAATGAGATGATGGAAAGGGTGAAAAGGTAATCAGGAAAGGGAGGTACTCTGGATGCTGGGAGGAGACTGAGTTTCAAGGAGGGAGTGATCAGTTGTGGATACGCTGCTCACGGTTCCATTAGACAAGACCTGATGTGGTGACCAGAGGTCAATGAGGCTGTCAAAAAGAGCAATTATCGAAACCCAATTTTGTAATCAAAGGTTAAACTTGAAATGCCAAACATTCCTAGAAAACTAATAGCTTCAAAGCATTTTCAAAAGTATAACTTTATTATGCTAATTATTCATTTAAATATTTGACAAAAATTCTCAAATACTATTCAGAATTATGCAAATAGATCCACGATTAACACATCTGTCTTTGAAACCTTTCTTTTGTGAATGACTATTTGTCATTCAATTTCCTTTGAATAGATTTGAATTCTTTTTTATATTTTGGTAACTTTCTTCCAGTGTTCTGATATCAGTATATTCTTTAAAAATTTTACTCAAAAAATTTCTTTAAGATTGATTAAGAATGAAATGGAGGGTCAGTGTAAGACAATTTTGTAAGTTTTATCCTGTTATTAACTCCCAAAATCTTGCTGGTACAAGAAAAGTACATCTTTTACTTAAGAGATAACAGTGACTTGTGCCCCTGTATCACTAAACTGAACCATTTTACTTCAAAAGACCATGATCCAGAACACATTTTTATAAAGGGGTCATTAAACGTTTCCTAAGCCTCACAAGATGGACAGTGTTCTGTTAGTTTTACTCTGAATGAATAACAGCCCTTTATGCCCAGTCTGCTTGAGAAGGAGGAGTTTTCCAGAGGCAAGACCTCCGATGCTAATACCAGAATAGTCCTGGGAAAACCAGGATAGCTGTTCACTTGCTCCCAACACGTTACCTCCTCTGAGTGTCTTTTCTTACTAAATTATCAAAAATGACTAAAAGCACAGGCTCTAGATTCAGAGAATGAAGTTTCAAATACTGACATATTCTCTCATTTGTTAAATGACATGAAAATTTACTTTATTCCTAGGTTTAAATGCAAAAGTGTGTATAAATGTGAGGTCCTGGGCCCGACACAGGGTTTGAGCTCAGAACATGTTGCCTATTTTTATTACGAGTTGCAGTGTCAGAACTTCTTTTTCATAAGGAAATTATGGCTGCTCCTTCTCCTAAGCCTTAAGCAAATAACGTTGACAAGCTAATGGAAAAATAAAACATAAAAAATATGGAATTTAAATAAAATATGTGAAAAATGTCCCTACAGTGTGACCAGAAGGCATTAGTAACTGAATTCTGAAACTCTCTGAAAGTGTAGGGACTGGAAGTGAGAGAACGTTATGGGAGCACAAGTTCATTAAAAAAAAAAATCAAATTTTATATTTGAATTGGTCAAGTTAAAACATAATATGTAACCAAGACTTCGAATTATAGAATCAAGTTATCTAATAAACCCTCTTATTTACATATGAGGAAACCAAAGACCAGAGAGATTAACTTATTTTTTAAAAGACATCCGACCAGCAACAAAAGCAAACTTTAAGCTGCCCCGGGGCAGTGGCCAGTCCTGCCTTCCTCATCTCTGTATCCTTATGGCCTTGAAGAGTTCCTGACACTTAATAGGTGTCAAATCATTGACCAACTGACTCTCTGACTGGTAGAATGATTGAATGAAAGAAATTTTATGCTTATTCTACACTCAACATTGATCCAGAGAGTCTTCCTCAATATGCCTCTGCCTGGTTTCTGCTTCCACTCATCTCTGGTTCAGTGTTCAGAACACGAAGGATACACTGAACATAAACTCATTTGGTAGGAGAGAGGCTTCCTACTACAAACAGAGAGCAATACTAAAAAATATACTTGAAAGAGTGTTGATGGATAAGAGAAAAAAAATGTTCAAATAAGTTTGAGGCCTATCAAGAAGAGAGAGCTCCCACTGTGTTGATTTGCTGTACTGAACGTCTCATGTAGCTGCTGAATTCAGTCCATTTATCTAGTCCTCTATAGCTGTGCTTGACTTAGACTCTTTCGTAAGAAAAAAGATTTATCTGCAAACCCCCTGCATGATTTTCATGGTGTGAAAGGATTTATTAATGGAAAAGTAAATTCTGAAAGCAGTCTGGCCCTGAATAGAAGCCTTACTATGAACTCAAGGCAGCTTTGTTCCCCAGCATGCCTTAAATATACCCATGTGGATTGAAAAAGTTGTCATTGAATTACTACTCATGCAGAAGAGAGAAAATTAAATAGGAGACTACTTAAAGAAAATTACAGCTAATAGAAACATCAGATTTACAAAGTCATTGCTCTGCTTCAGAAATCCTTTAGTGTCTCTTAAGCCTTAAAGCACAGGACCCCTAATGGCTTTGAATATGTTTCAATTTCAATTTCCATGCCCTTGCTGCTTTGCTAGATAGATAGAGGCGTGGTTATCTATAAGAGTTGTTGTTTTCTTCTTCCTATAAATCTTGACCCTAATATCCAGCTGTCCAAAGCTATGTAAACAGTAAATTACTGCACAGATGGTTCTTGTCCATTGCATAAAAAAAGAAAGATAGTTTTATACTCAAACCTGGTATTCTTTCTTTTTTTTTTTTTTTTCTATTCTGTGAAACATCTTGAGATCCAATAGTTTACTCTGCCACAATTAGCATTTTGTGTGGACAGCCCTTAGTATTTTCTCAGGATAAATCATTGCCAAGATGAACATAATCAACCTATTAATAATTTTTCTCCGTCATCTTAATATAATTATTAAAGCAAATAAACAGTATTCTACAAAATGGCATGCAAATGCTTATGATCAAAAGTTCCAAGAACTTGTGAATCACCTCAATAGCATGTCTGTTCACATTAATAACCATTGCTGAAGGTCAAGTGAGAACCAAACCAGTCAACTGGAAACATAACTGATTTGTTTTAAAATTATAAGAAATTTAGAAAAGTACTGCCATAGCACACCCGGCGGAGCAGGCAAGGTGGGTGAGTGGAGCCTGGTGACATAACACAGAGGAGCACATAAAATCTGTAGTCTGGTGAAAAAGGTTCTAATTCCACCTCTACCACTTTCTGACAATATCACTTACAACATGTGTGAGAGTTGTTGGAGGAAGACCAGGCCCAGTGGAGAGAAAGAGCACCCAAACACATGATTAAAAGAGGAAAGGCTTTATTTCAGCCAGCAGAGTGACGGCACAGAAGAATTCAAAATGATCGTGCTCCCCGTCTGGCTCAGTCTTCTCCTTTTTATCCCCAATCAAAAAGTTCCTCCCACAAGTACATTTCTCATTAATCAGTTTGAATCAAGCTGGAGAAGCTGGCTCTGGCTTTTACAGGCCCATGGGCTTTCACAGAGGCAGAAGCCAGCGTCAGCCTCCAGGTTCCAGGAAGTTCAGTTACAAATTCCTGAAAGGTGAGTCACCACGGGAGGATCGCGCAGGTGTATCCTTGGGGTCTCCTTGAGAAGACCTCTGTTCTCTTAAACTTAACGTTTTCCAGGTATTTTCTCTCAGAGTGTTTTGACGGCTTAATTTCCTTATCCGATAGGATTATCGCAAACAAGCATAAACAAGATAATTAGTGTAATTAATAATGAACATAACTTATATAGTTCTGCCAGCTAGACTACATTCAATGTTAGATATTGAGTTGATGTTAACGCTGTTGCGAGTGCTGCCTATCTTTTACAAATTAAATGCTTACAATATATTCTCTATTAGCCCTGAAAAAGATATCTAAAATTTCTAAATTAGTGAGCTAAGTACTAAAGTGAATTATCCACATAAAAGTCTTTGCCAAAATATCTCTGAGGGTTTCTGACTAAAGGATTCTGAGTGGAAAAAAACTAATAAATCATATCGGAAGAAAGGATGGAGGCCAGGAGGCGAGGCAGGGAATGAGAAGTCCGTGATGATGTGAGTGGGTTACTCTATTACCTACTACCTGAAAAGAGGGAGAGTGTAATGCAGAAAGAGAGATGGAGGAGCCAACCAAGCACTATCCTGCGAAGTAGGTGTAGCCTAGAGGCTTCTCCTAAGGCAAGTCTCCTTTGCTTTGCAGTCCAAATCTAGAAAACCAGCTTCTACTCAGAGTTCGCTCTGCACTAGGTTTTGAGAAGAAAACATGTCCCTCATCTCCCCAGGGATTCACCAGTTAGCATAATGGCTCTCCTCAGCCTCCACAAACTTGGGAGGCTAAGTATGAACAAGACAATAGGAAAAAGGAAGTGAATTGTGCTAAAAATGAGCCCCAAGGTGGGTGATGCTGGGTCTCAGCATGGTACAAACAGGAGAAAACAGGACTGCCCTCAGCTCTCACCAGAACACATTTTAATTGCTATTCACTGTTCTGTCTACCCCACTGGATTCTGAGCCTTAGAGGGCCCAGGATGTTCTGTTTATCATAACTCTCATCCTATTATAACATGTAGCTGTAAGAAATTGTTGCATTTTGAAACTGAATCATATTGTGAACCGAATCATTCCATAACATTCTTGGATTAGCTCAATCAGATTAAGCATGTTTAATTTTTCACAGGCTTTAAAATGATAATAGTCTGTAGTAAGGTGGTAAAGAATAACATCAATAAGGAGGTGACAATTAATAATAATTTGTCAAAATAAACTGAAAGAAACATGTGGGTGAAGGAGGAACCACGAGACCAATGACATTTGAAGATGGAAATACTATCACTTTGTAATTGAAATATGACAGTGTCTCTATAGGCTGTGTATTCTCATTTAGAATGCAAAGCATTATAAAAGAACATGTTAGAACTTCTTTCCCACTGGTTGTGTAATTAAAACAAATGAGTTTCCATTCACACAAATTCTGCTCAAGTTATTTCGGAAGGTTGTATTTAGAAGAGAAACGGATATGCTAATGTTTTTCAAGCACTAAAAGATGTGAAATGAGCTTGCATGCTTTCCCTAGTGATGTGTGTTTTCTTAATAAAGAACCAAGGTTAAATTAAACCAAAGACATAACACATGCACAGAAAGAAGAGGACAAAACATTTGAACAAACAGATTCTCATTTTAAAAATCATTTGGACAATACAATGTCTTTCAACACCAACTTGCACACGTGGTTAGTTTTTGACCAATAAAAAGAATATAAAACAATACTTCCCCTCCTCCACCAGTTGAGGATATATTTGTATTATGAAGACTAGCTCTTTTTTTTTTAATCAATTTTTCTCTAGGGATTTAGATTTCAGCAAAGATCTCATCCAAATAGCAAAAGCAGAGGGCTCTCAGAAAGATATGATACTTCTCAGGAAAGAATAGCAAAAGAATATGCCAAGAGAAATAAAAGCTACAGGCCATACATTCCAAAAACATAAACCAGACCTCGAAGGAATCAAAAGACATGGAAGATTTATTAAGAAGATTAAGGTAATGTAAAGGCAGGTGTGCAGCTAATCACACTTGTCTTTAACTCACTCAACAAATTAAAAAGAATTAACTGAATAATAAGCAATTGTAAGTTTTAATAATGTAAAACTCAAGGATATAGGGATTCTGGAGATACAATCATAAAATATAAAATATTTCACCATTCCACAAGACATTTTACAATATAGAAGACAAGTTGCTAAAGGAAACTTAGATTGAGGCCTTGACCTGATCCATCATGGGAGCTAACATTATTTTTCATTCACTTCACTCTAGAGGCAAAGACTATATTTATCTATAATGGAATGCTAACAAATGCAAATTTTGCAAGACCATAAAATAATGTTTTGCTAAGTCATCACAAGATAACTCCTGAAGGAAAAAGCAAATACAGAAGATAAATTAATTCCAGTTCAGGGAAACCTGCATTTTAATACTTGTTTCATTCTTTTAAAAAAATAAAGCAAAAGAAATAGAGTTGATATGGACACATAAGCAATATAAGGTTAGACAGTAGGAAAAATTTCCAATTGATTAATCAGTGTAAGACAGGAAATCATTTACCAAACTCTATAGTTGAAGCTACCATTCTGCTATGTGTTTACATATAACAATCATATTTTAATATGAAAATGACAAGATACAATCTGTTCCTTAGAATATTTGCCTTTTAAAAAATATATTTGCATATATTTGTATGAGTTGGGATTTTTGTTTGTTTGCTTTTTTTAATGGGATGATTTACGTATTAATATTTTAGGGCATAAAATGGAGCGAGAGTGGGTGACTTCCCTTTTCAAGAAGAGTAGACCTCGTTTTCCTGAAGACCTATCAGATGTCTTATCAGTTATTTTGTTTTAATGACATAATTACCCTCTAAAATATGTCTTACCATTTAAAACTCTTATTTAGTAGACCTTAAGAATAAGAAACTGAGGCTGACAAAATTTAACATAACAGCTAAAAAATCATACAATTAAAAAGTGGCAGAGCAGGAAGTTGAATATGCCCTAAATATCTCCCAAAGACATACCTTTATCTCTCTGTACTTTACTAGGTTTGTATATGATCCTTGAAGCTATTGGAAATCAAGAATTATGGTTGATGATGTATTGATTGAATTTGATCAAGAACATGTATGTCTTTATTCCTATAAATCTTGTTATTTCCCTTCCATCCCTCTATAAGTAAAGGAACAAAACTCGCCCACCAAGGCAGTGGTCTAGGTGAGAGATGCCTTGGTCCTGAACTAAGAAATAACATACGAGGGAAGAGAATGGACAAGCCTTATCAATCAATTGGAATGTGTGAGTTAGAAGGGAATAGTTGAAAAGAAAACACACAAATAAACAGGAATAGATTCAAGAAAAAGATAATGCTTTCTGTGTTAGACATGAACATTAAAAAAATGGGGGTTTTGCTATATCAATACCTAAATCCATCTGGATGCATCCCTCCCTTTCAGTTGTGACAATTTCTTAAAATAAGACAACAATAAAGTTTGCTACATCAATTGATTCCTCCTTTCATGAAAGATTTCTCTGTAGGATGTGCACTGATATCATTTACACACGGTTCTTTATAGTACAATAAGATACCAATGAATTATTTTTATGGACCCAAATATGACATTCAAGATAGGGCAAAACATTTGACATTTAAAATGTAAAAAAAATTAAGTGTTCTTTTAAAACAGTAATATATGCCACGATTACCTATGTTAAACATAAAAAATATTTCATAGCAAAATCTAAATTAATGAATTTATCACAGCATTGAAGATGTACCTCCCTCTTCTGGAAAAATCTTATATTGAACACAGCCATCCTGCAGAGATATTGCAGATTTTGTTTCAGACCAGAGCAATAGTTTATCACAAAACATTTTTTGGTTTCCTGGTGCATAAAAAAGTTATGTTTGTACCATACTGTTTTTCACTAATTTTAAAATAGAATTACATCTACAAAACCAAATTGCAATAGCATCATGTCTACAAAAAGAATGTAAAATTTTTAATTAAAAAAGTCTTTATTGCAAAAAATGCTAATAATCATTTGACACTTCAGCAAGTTGTAATCTTTTTGCTGGTAGACCGTCTTGCCTCAGTTTTAATAGTTGCTGACTGGTCAGATAGTTGTGACAATTTCTTAAAATAAGACAACAATAAAGTTTGCTACATCAATTGATTCCTCCTTTCATGAAAGATTTCTCTGTAGGATGTGCACTAATTATCATTTATACACAGTAGAAATAACAAAATTGGAGTCAGTCCTCCCAAACCTTGTTGCTGCATTCTCAACTAAGTATATAGAAAATTGTAAATCTTTTGTTGTCATTTCAATGACATTCACAGAATCTTCCTCAGGAGTAAATTCCATCAGAAGAAATCATTTTCTTTGCTCATTCAGAAATATTGTTAATATTGACATTTTTATTTCCTCCCATGAACCACAGAGGTTGTCAATGACATCTGTCATGGTGAATCCTTTCCAAAGGTTTTCAAGTTACTTTGCCCATATACATCAGAGGAATCACTACCTATGGTTCTGTTGCTAACTATAGCCACACAAAATTTATTTCTTAAATAAAAAGCCACGGAAGTTGAAATTACTTTCTTCCATATGCTGCAGAATAAATGAGTATGAGAACAACATTAATCTTTCTGTACACAACAATTGAAGCTCTTGTGAAACTAGATGCATCATCAAGGAGTAGGAATATTTTACAATCTTTTTCTGAGCAGGAGGTCTCAACAGTGGCTCTGAAATATTCAGTAGACCATGCTGTTGCACAGGTTTTGTGGTAAAATTATATAAGAGCTTAGGCAGAGTCAATTTAGCATAATTATTTCTTTGTTTTAGAATATTACAGGTGTACATATATTTTGGTCACATAACTTTTTTAAACATTTCAAATCAAAGTTACAAGTATGCCTTTCACCCTCAATATGTTCATTGCACCAATTATGTGTGAATGTACCCAACTCCTCCTCCCCTCTCCCATCTACTTGATTTCTGTTGACTTTTACTTCCATATGCGCATTTAGTGTTGATTGAGTAATTCCATTTAGTATTGAGTACTTGTGATTTATTTTTTTTGGATTCCTACAATGCTTCACTTACCACAATGGTTTCCAGTTCACTCAGGTTGTTACAAAAAGACACTAGATCAACATATTTTTATGGCTAAGTGGTACTCCATGTTCTGTTTAAAGACTGAAGGTAGAGCCCCAAGCCCTTCTGGTTCGTAAGGGTAAGAAGTCTGCAGTTAGTCCAGTAGGTTTTCTTTTGTAAGTTTCTTAATATTTTCACCTCATGGCTCACATAAGTTTTTCCTTTGTGTTGACTTTGGCCAATCTGATGACTTTATGAAGAGAGCACATGGGAATACTTAAGGGAAGAGTCATACCTTAATGTGCTTGCATTACTGGTAATAATGATTTTGTAAGTTTGAAATCAATATTCAATTATTAATTGTTAGTAAATTAAAAGTATTATTAGGAATAGAATAGCAAAGTATGAACAAAGGGAGACAGTAAAGGAGGATTTATTTGAATGCATTTTTCTAAGTTTGAGCACAAAGTGTGAGACTTTGTCACTTTAATATTCCAAAGCCTGATGTGTTGAATATTCCCCACCCCCCACACCTGCTGCACCACCGCAGACCTGAAGGCAGGCTTTGAGGCTATTCTCTGCCAGGGTGGGGGTGTGTGATCCAAGAGAGTGCTATTTGGGAGTAAAGAATGTGGAATCTTCAAACCTTGGACAACATAGGAAGATTTGCTCCAGACCAGATAAGGAGATGAAATATCTCTTTTCTTCTGTCACCTTCGTTTGGCCAGAGGAGTCTATCTGTCTGGACACAAGGCTGTCAGAGTACTAAAACATCACATTTATGATGTGTGACTCAGGGTTTGTTCCTTGAGTCAGCGTCTAATTGACTACCTTGTCAAGACTCTGTATTAAAACCACACATATCTTAAAACAATAAAAAGTAGCAAGTAAATCCATACAATTAACATAATTAGTTGCAGAATTAGTTTAGTTTATAGAAATGTAAGTGCAGCAAGAACCATGATGGGAGTGTTTGCCTTTCCTTCATGAGATTAATGATTGTAACACAGATGTATGAAATAAATACAGAGCTAGCCTAATAGTGAGGGTGGCATACTAGAAGCCTTGTGAAGGGTGTGCCGCCTCCCGAATCCCCACTGCTCTTAAAACTATCTGTTTGTCTTTGCCCATAAATTTTCTATAACTTTCATAATAATTTTCCCTCGGTCTTCCCGCCCCACCAGGCCAGTAGGAAGTAGATTCACCATGTGTCGGGGCTGGTTTCCCTACAACTTTATGTCTTGGTGATTGCCTCTTTGCAATCAGTGAATCTCCCAGATGGTCACTGGGCTTCTTGTACCTGGATGTCTAAATCTCTAGCATAAAGTTTTCTTCAATTATTCTTTCAAAAGGTTTTCTAGCTCTTATGCATTTTCTTCTTCACCTTCATGGATGCACATGATTATTATACGTGGCTCTTTCAGATAATCTCATAATTCTTATAGGCTTTGTTCATTCCTCTTAGCTTTCTTTTTTTTTTTTTTTTTTTTGTCTGAGTGAATTGAAGCTGGTGTCTTCAAACTTTTAAATTATTTTTGATTCCTTGCCTAGTCCATTCTTACAACTTTCCACTGTGTTTTGTATTTTGTTAAATACATTTTTTATTTCCAGAAGTTCTCTTTGGTTTTTCTTTTAATATGTCTGTCTTTTTAGTAAATTGTTCTCTCATTGCTTGAATTGTTTTTCTGGTTTCTTTGACTTGGTTTTATATTTTTCTCCTGGATTTCATTGAGTTTCCTTGCAATCCCTATTTCGAATTATTTATCTCTTATTTCAAAATTTTCATTTAGGTTGGGATTCATGGCTAGAGAGCTGGTGTTCCCTTTTGAAATTGTTCTTTCACTCTGACTTTTCATATACCTGGTGTTCCTGCATTGATTCCTTCTCATCTGGAGCAGCTATAGCTTCTTGTGTTTAGATTTTCTTTTGTTTAGGTGGTGCTTTTATTTCCACTTCATTCTTAAGGGTGTGTCTATAGAATAGTGTATGTTGGATAAGAATTTTGTCTTTGCTTGTGGGTGCTTTGTTTGGGGTCTAGGTTCCGAATGGATTTCTTAGTTATAGATATACTTAAGTGTGATTTTTCTCTCAGTTGCCTGTGTGTATAGGCTGTAGCACTGGTAAGCTATGTGTGTGGGCAGATTTCCTGTCTCTTGTTAATAAGAGAGGATGGAGGTTTTTGAAATCCTTTGTCTTTCCCTGTGGTCTTCTTTACAGTGTGAATTATATTGGCATGCCCAGATTAATCTCTGAGACAGCAGGTGCTGCTGGCAAGTCAGAATCAACCAGGCTCTCTGTAACTGAATCAGTAAATATTGTAAAGTGCTGCACAAATTTACCTCCTTGCCAGTAAGTGGCATTTGTCAGAAAGAACCATCTACAGTGTTGTTTTGGGGATCTGTGACCAGCTCTGGCCCTTCAGGAGAATGTTCTAGGTGATGGGTGGGACCCTGGAACTTCCCAGGTGAGTCTTCATCCCCCACCACAGCAGGGGTGGGGGGGAATGAGACTGGGTGGGGCTGGGTTGAATTTGCCCTCAGGTTCCACAAAAGCCAGTGAGGCAGCTGTCTCAGCAAGGTATTCACCACTGCCAGGCTATAGGGGAAGCTCCCAGTGAGGGGCTGAATTGGCCCCATTCAGCCATTTTGTTTTTCTTTTAATATGTCTGTCTCTTTAGTAAATTTAGACTACAGTCTGCTTGTGGGGATGGGGCTGTCGAGACTCCGAGTCTGGCTGAGAGGAAGAGTTTTTGTTCCTCTCCTCTTCTCCTGCTCTGTGATTTCTCTCCTGTGTCTTCTGGCAGGTAGGAGCTTAATCTAGCTGAGGTCCCCAGAGATGGTGTTGTGTACCTTTCATGTCTAGAATCTCACCTTGGGTTAAGAGTGCAGCTATTCTGTGGGGAGAAGGGGGTGCTCTCTAGGTGAACTTTGTCTGGGATCCATGCTGCACTCTCTTTTTAGTTCTGCCCACACGGGCTCTCTCCTTTTCTGCTATTAGTTCAGAGATCTACCTTCCATGCTCCTGAGCAACACAAGTGAGTCCTGGAGGTCTGGGATCTGGCCTATGGGCCTATCCCTGTGTCCCTGAAGATTGATCTCTGACCACGCCAGGAAGAAACATGCTGGCCCGGAGGTGCTTATGGAGCTCAAGCAAGTTTGATGTCCCTGCTCTGATGGAGCATTTGGAGGTGAGCAGCACTAGGAAGGATCAGTGAGCAGGGAGCTCCTGGTCCACACACCCCTTAGTCTACTGCAGTTTTTAAGGAGTATGGATTGAACCCCACTTTCTATGGAAGCTTCAGTGTGATGACTGCACCAACAGAGCAGAGAAGCAGCAGCTGCTCCTGAGAGCCTGGGCTCCCTTGTGTCTCAGCAGCCACAGGTGGTAAGAGGATGGGGAGAAAAAGAGTATTAAAGTGGGCGGTGCCTGTGCTCAGTGGGTACTGGCCCCATATTGGGTGGCAAGTTCGAACCCGGCCCAAGCCAGCTAAGACAGCAGTGACAACTGCAACAAAAAATAGACAGGCCTTGTGGTGGCACCTTTAGTCCCAGCTACTTGGGAGGCTGAGGCAAGGCAATCGCCTAAACCCAAGAGTTGGAGGTTGCTGTGAGCTATGACACCACAGCACTCTGCTGAAGGTGACAAAGTGAGACTCTATCTTAAAAAAGAAAAAGACTCTTAAAGCAAGAAAGATAGCACTCTGATCATTTCTGTCCCTATCCAGAAAACAGCCCACCTAGAATGTCCAGGCTCTGGGATCACACAGATCCCCCGGACCCACTGGCCCTTTAGCTCCCACCGTCAAGTCTGGATTTTGGAAACATTTGTGTGGGAATGAACAAGACAAAAACTTTGGGGCTGAAACTCTCTGGGGAGGACAAAGTTGTCCAGTGGGTGGAGAAGCAATAAGGAGCCTGCCATCTCAGCTCAGGTCTGTAGTGGCAGGAAAAGACCTCAGTGGGGCTGGAGGCCTACTGCTGTGTCCTCAAGAAGCTTCCAGTTCACTGGTGGCAGCAGCTTTGGGGCATGTGAGGGTAGAAAGGCTGTTCAGCAGCTCAGGGGCCTGCTGACTGCCAGACATGTGAGGGCGGGAGAAACAAACCCCCCACCTACCCTTTTTTACAGCCTCCAAGCCTCTGGGGGTTAAACTCTGCTGCCATTTTGGATATCTCGCTCCTTCTTGTTCTGCTCCTCAACTTCCATAGAATCTCTGGTTGTTTCTGGCACTTTTCCCTTGGAACTACAACTGATCTATGTTTATTTTTGTTTTTCTTCTTCATCGAAAACTTTTCTTTTTTCTGAGATGTTTTGGCAGCTGATATCTCTGGACAGCCATCTTGCCTCAACTCTCCTTTGAAGCTTTGAAAATCAGGCATTAACTTCTCCTCTGCAACTAGTAAACTCCAAGATGACTTTTTCTCATATAAGTGTGTTTAACCCACAATGAAAATCTGTTGCTTATTGTAGCCACTTTCATCAGTGATCTCAACTAGATCTTCTGGATAACTTCCTGTGGTTTCCAATTTACCATTTGCTGCCTCACTTTGCACTTGCACTTTATATTATGGAGATAGCTTCTTTTCTTCAACCTTATGAACCAATCTCTGGTAGCTTCAAACTTTTATTTATTTTTTTTTTTTCCTGTAGCTTCCTTACCTCTCTCCGTCTTCATAGAATTGAAGAGAGTTAGGGACTTTCTCTGGCTTAAGATCAGGCTTAAGTGAATGTTGTGGCTGGTTTGATTTTTTTATCCAGACCACTTGAACTTTTTCCATATCAGCAATGACCCTGTTTCACTTTCTTATCATTCATGGGTTCCCTGGAGTGGGACTTTAAATTTTCTTCAAGAACTTTTCCTTTGCATTCACAACTTAGCTGTTCTGTACAAGAGGCCTAGCGTGCAGTCTGTCTTGGCTTTTGCCATGCTTTTCTCACTAAGCCTAATCATTTCTAGCTTTTGATTTAAAATGAGAGAAATATGACTCTTCCTTTCTCTTAAACACTTAGAGGCTATTCTACATTTGTTAAATTGGCCTAATTTCAGTGTTGGTGCATCTCAAAGAATAGGGAAACTTGAAGAAAAGAAGGAGAGAGAGAGAGGGGAATGGTTGGTGAGTAGAGCTGTCAAAAGACACACATTTATTGATTAAGTTTACTATCACATATGGGCACGGTTCATGGTGCCCCAAAACAATTATAATAATAACATCAAAGATCACACTGATCGCAGATTACAATAATAGACACAATAATGATGAAAAGGTTTGAAATATTGCAAAAATTACCAAAATATTACACAGAAACATAAAGCTTACATACTGTTAGAAACATGGCACTGATAGATTTGATCAATGCAGTGTTGCCACAAATCTTCAGTTTCTAAGAAATGCTACATGTGGGAGGTATAATAAAGCAAAGAGAAATTAAGTGATGTATGCTTATACTCCCACCAAAAGAGAAATAAACTTTCTATTCACAACAGGGGGAAATTACCTCTAGCTCCACTAAGAAAGTTTCTAAATTTTAATTTTTCTGCAGTGGCAAACCAAGGAGACTTTAATTAACAATCAATTTTAAAATGTGATACATGTGATGACTATATTGTAATGCTTGTTAAAAATTGAATACCCAAACTCTATCCAAGGGTGTAATACTTCATTTGTTATATATACAATCTATGCAATATGAATATAGCAATATTACACACGAAAAGCAATTTTAGGAAAATCTAAGGTAGTTCACCAGTTTTAAAATTCAGCATAACCTTCCACTCCCTGGGAGTATCACTGATGTTGTAGACTGTACTTGATAGCCTTGAAAGTATAATTCCCTCACTGCTTATGACATTTTGGCCCTTGTCTGATCCACATCTGGCTCTCTCTTTCCACAATCTTTTCTCTCAAATAAGTGATGTGATACCCCTGAATATAGCACTATTGTTTTCAGCATGCCTGGCAATGAGATGATTTTCATGAAATAATTCAAACAATGACTGCTTATGTGGTATGCAAAGAAGATAAAAGCATTTTTATGCCTTACATTTCTTAGCTCACTGAAGTGTCATGGGAAGCTGGATTTGACTAAAAATATGTACCATGGTATTTAAAAATTGTCATGTAATTTCCCATAGCATGGGAAATAAAATATTTCTAGAAATGTGGTGATAATAGCACTTTCTAAATTGGCAATGGCAGAAGGGACTATGTTTTCCTCTCGAATGATGAGAGTTGTCATAAGAATTTACTTTGTGGCCACCCATTTTAAAAGTAGATCAGGCAATATAAGGAGATATTTTGTTCTTTCCAAAAAAAGCATCTTTCTGAAAGAGCAGTGAGTAAGCAGAGAAGAGATTATCCTAAAATTTAACATTTTAAAATAGCTCCACTCAAAAAGTTCTGATGTTCACTTTCCAATCAAACACATTTAGATATATGGGGAAGGAAGGGTGAAAATTCATAAACATTTCATTCAATATTTGGTTTCTAAGGGAAGAAATACCAATATAATATTTAGGGAACGTTATTTTTCCCTCCAGAGTACAGCTTTATTCCCAGGAGCACAAGTTACTGAAAGACGATGAACTCTTCAAAATTAAGCTGGGATCAGAAAACTCAGTCTTATAGAGGAGTTGATTCTTCACTGCAAAGTTTAGTGTTCAGACAGGTCAGCAATTGTCAGTGAACTAGGAGATATTTTACTCCTTTAAAGTGCACTATAGTTAGAGAATTAAATATAAATCCCACCATAGGTAGGTGTCCTTATACCATAGTGATTTAAAGCACAGTCTCTGTGGTCTGAGGAACTGAGTCTTCCCCTTCACTTGGAGTTGTTGAGCCAGAAGTGATTTACTCACCGGCAAAATACTCTGTGGCTCAGTTTCCTACACTCTAAATAACGCCAGTAACAAATTCTTGCCTCCCTGAGTTGCCACAAGGACCCAATAAAAACAGCATTTAGAATAGTGCCTGGCACATAATATGTGCTCTTACTACTTTCAGCCTCCAGGATACAAGGAGAAATACAACACACAACATTGGTTGTCAGAAAGATATTTTTTTCTACCTCCTTTTCTAAGCTTGCCAACTAAAATTTAGGTGGATAACGTGAATAAATTTCATAGTCCATACTTTTTTTGAAAAAGGCATTTTTGTATATTAAACATATAGGCATGTCATTCTTTTCCACAAAGAAATATATTTTCCTATTTTTATTTTATGTGGCCCTGTCCAGCTACCTAGTTTTCAACTCATCCACCCCTGGCTTTATAGCATAGAAGGAAAAATAAGCAACCACACACATACTGTGATGGGAAGACACCTGAAACTTGGCCTGAGTTTGAGAGAAGCTGGAGTAGGCCAAGGGGAGCAGACGGGAGGGGTGTGGAGCTGAAGATGCCACACTGTGTCAAGGCAGGAGCCAGTCCTTGCTGGGATATGAGGTCCCAAATCTCCAATTTTACAAATAGACCAAAAAGATGCAGTTGGAGTGTCATTTTTGAATAGACATTTTTAAATGTTTGAAATAGATTTAAAACCATTTTGGAAAGAACATTTACCTAGACTTTGGCCATTTCACAAACTTCGCTCAGCACCGTAATCAGAATTAACAGTAAAAGTAACATAGAATAATGATTTTTAAAATTGTGTTTTATGTATACATTTGGAAAACGTTTCCCTTTCTTATATAACTACTTTAATTTTATGTCCTTCAACCAAGTTATTCTGAGTTTTAACATTCCCTTTCACCACACACATACATAAATCTTATGAATGTTGCATATAGATTTTATCAAATATATTGGAGAAAATTAGTGTGCACATGTATGTATCTGTGTGGGTGGTTTGTAAATCCACATATATTCATATTTTCCTTCTTATATTTTTAATTTGTCCCAAAGTTTTATTATAAAATTCCTAAATAGTCACAAAAATTAAAAAAATAACATCATGAACACCCATGCAACCTAGACATGACATTTGCTATTTTATCATATTTGCCACATATGTTTTCCCTGAACTATTCGAAAGAAGTCACAAATATTGTGTACTTCATTCTTGCTTTAACATGCATTCCCTCAAAAAATTTTTAAATCTAAACATCAATTAGGCAATTCCTTATTTCCAAAATCACAAATACCATTGTGTGTTTTCATAGTCTACTCAACTATGCATTGATTCATATAATAAACATTATCAAGTGTTTTCAACTTTTCTGATGCTACACTAGGCCCAGGGTCTAGCACTGTCACTCACAAAGCTCCCAGTGCAGAAGAAAAGATAGGACTTTGTGTAAAGAGGCAGAAGTGCTATCACTGTGGCAAGAGGTGGATAGCTAGAATAGTAGGTGATTCCAGAAATCAGAGGCGAGTGTAGAAGACAGAGGCAAAGTTGAGTCTCTATAGAGGAGTACCTCAACGGAGACTTAAACGATGACCTGGAGATGGTTGGACTAAGAACACGAGATAGCATATCCTAGACCCAGGAGGAACATAAATGATGACCTGGAGATGGTTGGACTAAGAAAGCGAGATACCATATCCTAGACCCAGGAGGAACATGACCAAGGCAGAGTTGGAGATCATGTAGTATGAAGTAGTCATGACAGCTGTGGGGTTCTTAGTGCAGCTGAATCACTTATTGTGGGCCAGGAAGCACCTTAAATACTTCCTAGTCATTTTAAACTCATGTTTAGTAATGGTCCAGTCCAGAAGTTTTTCCAGGTATTTTAATTAGGAAGGTATAACACAGAGAGTTCTGGACTTTGAACTCATTAGAAAGTTTGAAGCAGCAAAGTAAAGCCTGGGCCTCCAAGAATGATCCACACACTCATGTAGAGTTACTAACCCTGACACTATTTCTGGAACTCTTCAGAATCACCAGCTGTGCCATCCCCACCACAAGATTCCCAGGGTCCAAAGGATGGTCCCTAAAATGCTGCTGCAGGGAACCCACAGATTCCACACAGTAGATAAATGTAAATCAGAATATGGCCTTTTCCTCCTTTTCCACCTTCTAATAGTCACACGAATGAATCTGATTCATTGATGATTTGGTCTGTAGACTCCTTGACACCAAGGAGTCTGGGATATGTGAACTTTGGATTTTCAATCATTTCTACCAGAATGAGAATAGAATGAAATTTAAGGAGTCCATCTGGATATTCAGAAAACTTTTCTGATCATTTCGCCTTCTGTCCAGTCCTAAACTGAATGTACTGTTAAGACCCTGGTTAAGTATTACAAGATGTAAATTATTCCCAAAAATATTTCCTGTTGCCTTCTGTTCCATATAAACTGCATCAAGTTCATGTACAAGGATAAACACATGATCTTGGCCTTCAAGATACAACCATGGAACAAAATGAATTTAACAGCCTAGACAATTAACTTTCCCCTGGTGGTTTTAAAAATATTACCTTTTATTTTAGAAAATGGTAAAGCCTAAACAATAGGAATGAATTTATCACATCATCCTAAATTTTAATCTAAAATAAATATGTATTTCCTAAAGTAGAATTATTGACTGATAAAAGTGTTATCACATCCACAAATGTAATTAACTTTAAACATCTACAAGACCAAATATTTGTCTTCGGGATGCTGAGATTAGTGTTACAAAGTCATCAAAGCACATAACAATAAATGATAGGAGTTCTAATTAGAAGTTATACATTTAAAATCCTATCAGATACATTAATATTCTTATGTCTATTTCAAGTGCACATCCTAAATACCTCCTAAATTCTAGCTTTTGGTCCTACTTCTGTACTTTGAAGTTCTTAAAATTAAGACTACCTCCTCTTATGAATTAAGAACTTTTAATATTTAAAGTCCACAGTCACATTTTCTCTTAAACTCCTTTTCCACTAGCTAAACAATCAGTTATCCCAACCTATAGTTTTAAACTATCATGAGATCTTCTATTGCCCTTTAGCTTGGTCTAGAAATGGTCAGATAATTGTAGAATATAAAACAATTATTTTTGGTGTAGTTAAAGGATGGACCATAATTTTGTATGTAAATGTACACAATGTATTACTTTGTGTTCAATTTACTATCAACTAAAAACTGGGTATTTTTCAGAAACACTACTCTTAAGCCATATTGCTTTGTCTTATACATATTCAGCTATGGAACCTGGAACTATGTTCCTGAGTTTTATTACTATTGATATAGATTTGTTATATTGCATTCATCTTTAACTTGTTGATTGATACTGCCCTAGATAAGACAGCTTCTATACCTCTGCCATGGTTTGCATATGGCTTAATGGCTTCACCAAGTCTCATGTGGAAATTTTATGACCAGTGTTAGAGGTGAGGCTTAGTGGGAGGTGTTCGAGTTTTGGGGGCAGATACTTCATCAATGGCAAGGTGCTATTCTCACAATAATGAGTGAGTTCATGCTCTGTTACTCTCTAAGAGGGCTCCCCAGAGAGCTGTTATCCAGAGCCAGGCACTTTCCTCCCTTCTGTCTTGACATCTGTTTGCATCATGTGGTGGGCTTCCCTTCACCTTTGGCCCCTCGTGGGATGCAAAGGCTAGTGCTATACTTCTTGTATAATCAGCAGAACCACGTGAACCTCCTTATAAGTTAATCAGAGTCAAGTGTTCCTTTATGACTCAACTTAGACAGATTCTAATTATCACATCTTATTTCAGCAAGAATAAAGATGAAAAGGAGAAGAGCAATGGCAACAAATTTTACTTATCTCTTTGGTTCAGAAATGTGTCAAATGTCCACCCTTACCTAAAAAAGAGTCTAAAAATATAATATTTTGCATCCAAGCCTCTGTGGTATGGAACAACAAGAAGTAAGTAAGAACAATAAGAACAGTTGATGAAAAGCCATGCCACAGATTACAATATATGAACTTATGCTGGCTACCACTGATCACACTAACTTGTACTGAGCACTCATAATCCACCCCTTTAATTATTTACTCTGAAAAGTTTCTATGATTATACTCATCCTCACTAGTCCAAAGCTTATGGATGTCTTTTAATTTTTACTTTCTTTAAATGTAAGGATAAAGTTGCTGACATCCTATC
This sequence comes from Perodicticus potto, assembly GCA_963574655.1. Lineage (NCBI taxonomy): Eukaryota > Metazoa > Chordata > Mammalia > Primates > Lorisidae > Perodicticus > Perodicticus potto. The sequence goes on from CAUYRH010075059.1 coordinate 25,328, forward strand.
TTCCATTACTCATACCTTGCTCTGTGATGTTTTATTTTTATTTATTTATGTATTTATGTATTTATTTATATATTTTTTAAGACAGAGTCTCACTCCATTGCCCTGAATAGAGTGTCATAGTGTCATTGTAGCTCACAGCAACTTCCTCCTTTGGGCTCAAGCAATCTTGCCTCAGCCTTTTGAGTAGCTGGAACTACAAGTGCCCACCACAGCTCCTGGCTAGTTTTTCTATTTTTAGTTGAGATGGGTCTTACTTTGCTCAGACTGGTCTCAAACTCCTAAGCTCAGCCCACCGCATAGCCTGGGAGCATAGCCTCCCAGAGGACTATGATTACATATGTGAGCCGCTGCTCCTGGTGCTCTATAATCTTTTAATATTCCAGGGCTATTCAGTGATTTTCACTTGTAAGTTCTTGCAGAAAACTAAAATACAATTAATCTAGTCCAGAAAAATGGAAGTCATTTAGAACGATCAGACACACATTTGCCCTTTCTTCAATAAGGCTTCAATAAGGCTTCATGGCTTCCTTTCCCAATTACCAGTAGATTTTCTAGCCTATTGAGTGTGAGGATTATTCTTTCCTACAGAGAGAGAAAAGGGGCAAGAAACCCAATGAGAGTTATACCTTGCTCTGTGATTTTTTATTTTTATTTATTTATGAAAAGGGGCAAGAAACCCAATGAGAGTTATTTACTGAATTTCACTTATCTTCTATTTTTCACAGCTAGCCCCAAATACCAAGCCTAGGCTTGCCTTCCTCTACTTTTAGATCCAAACATAGAAAAACTTATTTTCAATCTTCTTTCCTTTTGAAATATAAAATCATATATTGTTTCTCTGAATTTGTAGGAATGCCTTCCCAAAGTCTAAAAATCAAATCGGACTAACGCATTCCCACACTTCATCACAACTAATGTACACTCTGAGAGTCTTTAATTGATTTTTCTACTTTTCCCCACAACTAGCACACAGAATTAAATCCAAAGGAGTAGCAGTTCACATGATTTCCTAAACTCCCAGGTTAACATGTCATGAACATAGCAGGTCACCACACCATAGAAGGATTATAGTAAACTGCATTTGTACCATTTTAGTTTCTCATAGAAGGTCAGTACAGTATATATAAGCATGGAGACAAAATGGTTGCAGGATGACAAAATTCTCATACGTTCCAGTTTGCCTTCAGGTTGAATGTAGTGGGAAAATTCCAAGTTTCATAACTTGAAACAATGTAAAGTTCAATGGGGAATGCAGCATCATCAGTAGTATTAAGGTAATAATATTTCTCCTGTTCTCCCACTGTCCAGAGAACAGTCTGGAAAATGACCAAAATGGTTACCTTCTTCTGTAGTAGTTAAAATCCCTTCTAAACACCACAATAAATATATTAGAAATAAACAGAAACACTACATGATTAAGGGTCTTTATAATAATAACCCAATTTAATGTTGTTCACCTTGAAAAAAACACAGAATACCACCACATGATTAATGGGCCTCAAATTTTAGCTTCCTGAAAACGAGTTTGCTAACCCAATTTTTTAGACATCATCCCCTGTAATTGGAATAAAACAGCACTCAGCCATATGAGGGTCTACCTAATTCTATAATTATGTAAAAAATTTTCAAAGTGCTAATATATACAAGTTTGCAATCTATTGTAGAAGGTGGATAAAATAATAAAGGCTAACACAATAGACACTGAAAACAATTTCATTTGTATTTCCTGACATTTGAGGTCACTATCTCTGCACATATGCATGTAGGGAGATGTTATGTTTATCACTGTTTCAAAAGCTAACTTCTAGGTAGATTGAAATCAGCATAGGTACACAATGGTGCCCATTAAGTTAGGGTGATTTGTTTTTAAGTAATGAACTTCAGAATATTATGAACATTTTTATTTATATTCATAAGATACTGTGTAAATTAATTCTGCAAAAAATAAACCTTGGTTCTTGCTTATATATGCTCACCTTGAAAAAAGAATGCCCAAATCACAAAAGCATATGACATATGTTTACTGAACACAAAGTCAGTCTTAGAGAATTTTTAAAATATTTTCAGTAGAGATTTTTTTTTAATATTTTCAAGGCTACTCTGTACACAAAGATTGGAGTGAGCTAAATCATTTTAATATTCATCTCATAGTAAATGGGTGGTCTTTGAGGCTAATTTAGTTTTCTAACTCTGGTCAAAAATAATTACAACTGCTCCAGTTTATTTTGACCTTATACTTTGAGGCCCAGTATCTCAAATTTTGACACAGGTCCTTTAGGATGTCATTATTAGCCCTTTTCCATGACAAAAATCCTGAACCTTAAAAATGTAAGGCTCTTTCCTAAAGTCATCTACTTTCTAACTGGCAAAGCAATGACTCAAATCTCTACTCTGAATTAGGTCATCACACTATATGCCTCAGATACATCACTAATCTAAATAAATGTGAGGTTAGTACATCATATAGTTTGATTACATACTCCTTATATGGTAGCTTTATTACTTATTTATTTTTGTATGTTACCCTATTGCTGGCCAAGAACTAACCTCTTTGGTGCTATAGACAGTGTCAGATATTTCTTCTTGATTCTCCTCTGCACCAAAATAATGCTGAATACCTACTGAATACCTGATTAATGGATATATATCTAGGAAAGTGATTGCTTCAAAAAATATAGTTCATTGTAAGACTCTCTATTACTTTCAATTTACTCTCAATTGGCTCGACTTAAGAAAAATACGACTGTTGGTCAGAATATAGCAGAAGCTCTATCATCATTGATACCTGTGTATCAAATACAGGAAAAATGTTAAAATAACAACCTCTTCCTTGCATATAGAAAGACTGAGGCAGTAAACTTTTAAATACCAAACTTGTTATGAAAAAGTAAATTGAAGTGGATATTTTAGATTCTAAGAATTAAGGACATATATATCCTAGCCATAGGGCACTAAGAAATTCTGTGAGGTTATAGCAGAACATGTTCATTATAGTGCATATTATAATAGAAAAAAGGAAAAAATGACCCAAGTATTCAACAGAGTACTATTCAATGAAAGGAATTAAAAATAATACAGCAGAATTTTTATTTTCTAGCTTGAATTCTTTTTTTTTTTAATTTTATTGTCTCTATTATTAAATCCTGGCTGTGTACAATATTGCAATCAAGGGGTACAATGTGCTGGTTTCATATACAATCTTAACTATTTTCATCAAACCTATTAACATAGCCTTCATGGCATTTTCTCAGTTATTATCTGAAGACATTTGTATTCTGC
>CAUYRH010075061.1:0-32130 GCA_963574655.1 Perodicticus potto
TGTCTTGTCTTTCCATAAATAGAATTTCCTAATTTTAATGTAGTCCAATCTATCAATCTCTTTTTTTAGTGATCATTTTTGTGTACTGTTTAAGAAATCTGTGGTAACCCTGAAGTCATGAAGATATTTCACTTATGTTCTGTCCTAGGAGAATTGTTGCTTTATCCTTTACATTTAAATAACTGAGAAAATGCCAGGAAGGCTATGTTAATCAGTTTGATGAAAATAGTTCAGATTGTATATGAAACCAGCACAGTGTACCCCTTGATTACACTATTGTACACAGCTATGATTTAATAATAAAGGCAATAAAAAAATTAAATAAATAAAAATAAATAAGGTGAATAAAAAGTACTCAGAAAATACTCAATTAGTTGTACTGAATGAAATTGCCTGCTGACTGACCGAATAATGAATGAAGGCATTGTTGTTCTAATTAGAATACAAGTCCCTTGGGAGAAAGCTAGATTGAGTCAGAAGAAACCATACGTTTCTGATTCCTCTGTCCTTCCTGCTTAAATGACCTGCTGCACTGGGGTGTTTTTCAAAGTGTGGGCAAAAGACTTCTGCATTCGAATCATCTGGAGATGCTTGTTAAAAGTGAAAACTCCTAGACCCCCTCCTGCCCTAAACCCACTGAATCAGAATCTGGGAGAGGACTCCCTGTGTTTTCATAAAATGGAAGTAGAATTTACATACAATTAAATGTACAGATTTTAAGTGCACCATTCAATTAAATTCAACAAATGTATACACCCCGTGTAATCACCACCCCAACCAAAACTGGTATCACCCTAGAAAGTTTCCCTAGGCCCCTTTCTAGACAATCACCCAACTTCCCTAAAGCAACCACTGTCCTAATTTCTATCACTTATATATATTCTTATGAACCAGACTTCTTTTACTCAACATAATGATTCTGAGATTCATTCATATTGTTACAGGTTATCAATTATTAGTTCCTTTTTACTGCTAAATATATTCCACTGTAGGAATATGCTACAACTGTTTATCCATTTACCTGCTGGTGGACATTTTGGTTGTATATTAGTTTATTATGTTGAATAACAAATTACCATAAACTTAGGATCTTAAAACAATACACATTACACATGGCATATCCCTCATCTGAAATGCCTGGGCCCAGTGTTTAAGAATTTATATTTTGGCTCAGCACCTGTATTTCAGTGAAAAGGGCTCTGGCCACAGACACTGAAGCTGGAGGGTTGGAACCTGGGCCGGGCCTGCTAAACAACAATGTAAACTGCAACCAAAAAACAGCTGGACATTGTGGCAGGTGCCTGTAGTCCCAACTACTCAGGAGGCTGAGGCAAGAGAATCACTTAAACTCAAGAGTTTGAGGTTGCTGTGAGCTGTGATGCCATAGCACTCTACCAAGGATGACATAGATACTCTGTTTAAAAAAAAAAAAAAGATTTTAGATTTTTTCAAATTTTGGAATATTTGTGTCGTACTTACTGGTTGAGCAACTTGAATTTGAAATTCAAAATGCTCCAGTGAGTATTTCCTTTGAATGTCATGTCGGCACTCAGAAAGTTTCAGATTTTCAGGTTTGGGAAACTCAACCTATATAATGATAATTAACTCACAATTTCTCTAGGTCAAGAGTCCAGATATGGCCTAGTTGGGTGTTCTACCATGGTGTCAGCAGGCTGTATTACTGGCTGGGAGTTATTGGAGTCTTCCCCCAATTCATGTGTTTGTTGGCATCAGATCCTTACAGTTATAGGACTGTGGTCTTGGCTTCCTACTGGCTATCAGCTGAAGGATGCTCTTTGTGGTTCCCTGCCACGTGGCCCTCTCCACAGGAAGTTCACTACATGGATGTTTTGCTTCTTCAAGGCCAGGAGGAAAGTCTTTCTCCTTAGTCTGCTAAAATGGAGTCTTATTAATAGATAACGTAACATAATCATGCCAGTGACATCCATCACCTTTGCCATATTGGTTGGAAGGAAGTTAGAAGTTCTACCCACACTTTAGGATGGATTATACAAGGCTGTGGATTATGGGAGCACCTTCCGCTGGAAGGTGTTTGTAGTTTTCAGCTATTATGAATATTACTGCATAAATCTGTGTGTGAATATACACTTTTACTTCTTTGGGGTAAATACCTAGGAGTGGAATTGAGTAACCACAAGGTAGGCATATGTTTAACTTTATAAGGAAAATGCCAAACAGCTTTTCAAACAGGTTGTATAGTTTCATACTCTCATCAGCAACGTAATGAGCATTCCAGCTGCTCCACAACTTCACCAATGTTTCCTTATTTCTTGTCTTTGTCATTTTAGCCACTTTCTACTGGACATGAAGTCTGCATTTTTAATTAGCTGTGTGGGTGATTCTTAACGAATATTCAACCACTGCTTTATAGAAGTGAGTCATAGAGAAACTGCCCAAGACGACTCAGCTCTTGTTATGGGTCCCTCAGAAGTAAGTCCTCAAACCTAACTGATCAACTGACTCACAGGGAGCCTTTGTTAAAAATATCGAGTCTGGGCCCTACTCCAGACCTCCTGAATTAGCATCTCCAGGAGTATAATTTGGGAATCTGTATTTTCCAGAAAACCCTCTAGATGATTCTTTGAACTGCTGGGGCTGGCAATCACTGCTTTCACTGCTTCAAGACCCTAAAGTGTCTTTAGTGTGGTACTCACACAGAGAAAAAGTCTATGAAGTGGGGCTCGGACCCTGAGATGGCACCAGAGCCATCCCCGCCTCATTAATAGCACCCCTTTGTGCATTCAGTGTTTATTATTAGCTTGTATTTTCTCATGTTATGACACAGCTTCACAGGAGAAAAGAAGTTAGGGGATTAAGGCTCAGGCATTTGACATTGCTAATAAGACCTATTTCATTCAGGAAACTTTTATCTCCAACTGTAACTCAATAATCTCAAGTCACAATCCCTCTCAATTTCCAGCTATACACTTGAATTCTAAGAGTGAGTAACTGACCAAGAATTTGGATGAGGAATTTGGAGATCTCTAGCTGTGCTCCTAGCTGATCTCTTTGGGATTCACATATCTCTGCTCCTTCTACAGGAAAAAAAAAATACAGTATCTCAACAACCTGTATATAGAGGGTGTCCAAAAAGTCTGGGAACATAGGACCAACCTACTTTTAAATAATATAACCAACATTCTTTTTCTTCAATCTCCAAACAGCTTTTTCCGAAAAATTCTTCTAAATTTCAGTATATAGACGAAGGTTCAAAAATGTCTAGAAACAGAAAACAAGTACTTATTGTAGTTTTTTAGATAAACAATTAGGTTCATTGTCTTAAAATTGGAAGTTCTTCACCTGAAAAGATATCTGAATATTCAAGAAAAATATTGAGTACAGAATTGGAAAATATGACTGACGTACTATTTAAAAATAAGTTTCTCCTGGCGGTGCCTGTAGCTCAGTGGGTAGGGCACCAGCCATGTACTCTGAGGCTGGCGGGTTCAAACCTGGCCAGGGCCTGCTAAACAACAATGACAACTGCAACAAAAAAATAGCCAAGTGTTGTGATGGGTGCTTGTAGTCCTTACTTGGGGGACTGAGGCAAGAGAATCGCTTAAGCCCAAGAGTTAGAGGTTGCTGTGAGCTGTGACGCCACAGCACTCTACCAAGGGAGACAAAGTGAGACTCTGTCTCAAAAAAAAAAAAAAGTGTCTCCTATTCTGTCCAACTTCTCAAACACTCTGTACATTGCCCATTTAGCTCTCAAAGCATGTAAGACTGCTGGGGTTGGGGAAGTTGTACAACTTGCCCCATGTCTCCCAACAACGCAGTGCCAGAGCCAGGATTTAACCTTCACCTATCCGAGACCCAAGCTCACCTCCTTCCCTCCTCAGGGAATCACATCTGAGCTCCAACCACTACACAATGTTGTTGCAAGACCACAGTCCCTTCCTGATACCTTGATGGCAGTCTGATTCCACAAAGTAATGGTCCCATCTCTTAACAGTGAGGACTCCAGGAAACCTTTATGAGACATCAATTCAAGTTACAGACCTTCTTCCTGGACAACTGAAATTTTGCATTCAATGTTAAGGCATGCACTATACTCCTGAAGTCTATCTCTGGACCCCCTTTGGGGATCACAGATGCAAGTAAAGAATCGTTTCTTCCGGCTGTCATGTTCCTTAAGACAAAGTTGAAACATTATGTGCAATTACTTTAAAAACTGTTGACAGACTATAAGGAGTCAGTGAAACGGAGAAGAAAGAGAAAGTCCTCCCAATAGTAATGATGCTGTGGAACAGAAGACTCAAGAAATGATAGCCCCTTTCCCTTAAAGCTGAGACTGTATCATTAAAAGCAGTGGTAGCTGCTGGTCCTCCACTTCCTTGCGTTGCTGCTGCAGCCAGTGAGCACATAAACATGCACCCATATGTGTACTCCAAGCCCACCTGTCCCTTGGGGGTAGAGGCATGAAGGAAGATGGAAGCACGTGCATTCGGGCCTCTTCCGAATGGGGTACCCAGGAGGCTTACGAGTGTTATTTTCTACTTACTATATCAGTAGGAAATTGCCCCTTTCTTGGAGATGCTGCTTTTTCTTCATGTCTTCTTTATATACTGCTGAGAGCCAGAATGACCTATTATTATAAATACCTAGAAAAGGGGTACAATATTATGCCAAATTTCAAAGCATGTTAGAGTAGAGAATAGTCACTCCCTTCAAGCTCAGGGATGGATTAGTATCTCTCAAATTTTCTCCTGAGTGCTCCTTGTCCCACCACTGCCCAGCATCCCCTGCCACGCCTCGCATACCCCTTCCTGATGGCTTTACTATCTCCCTGGAGAGTAGTTCTCACAGATAAAAATAACAATGCACTCAGCTCACACAGGCAGCTTCCATCCTTACATGAGGTTCTCGCTCACTAATGAAGGCCTCCCTGGGGCTTTGAGGGTGGTGAAGGCAAATGCAGGACTGGGAACCAAAATGTGAATTATTGATCACATCAGGCACAAGCATCTTAATGAAGTAAGGATGAGTAACTAGCCCAACCCTTGGAAAGTTATCTCAACCTACACTGTTTATGTCTTTAGTAAATGTATTCGGTCTTATACCAGATAAAGTAGACAGCTGACCACATGAAGAGATTTTGCAAGACACAAAGAGTGTGTTCATTCATTCATTCATTCATTCAATAAACATAAGTACTTTCTATGTACTAGGTACTATGCAAAAAGCAGTAGATGCCATGAGCTTGTCACCTAAAGGCAGACATCCAGGAATGTCTGTACTGGAGGGAAACACAGGGTTCTTGGAAGCAGATAGGAACAGCAATACTCACAGGCAAGGGAGTCACATGGCCCAACAGCTGGGCCATGGGTTGAAGACCTGTAGGAATTAGACCAGAAGTGTTTGTAGGGGATTGGAGGGCCCTAGGGAGGCCATCTAGGCAGAAAGAACAGAATGGGTGAAGACCCCAGAGGTAGGGGTGTGCTAAGGCCTTCTTGTACTGATTGGAAGAGCCAGTGGTGGCCTCTCCTCCCAGTCCTACATTCATCGATGTCATGTTAACACCTCAAAATTAGTCATGGTGAGAGTATTTACACCACAAAAATTAGTAAGCATTATCAGACATTTTTTGTTCCTGTAGAGCTAGTTGTTAAATATCTATCAATACACCACTGCCCAGAGGTAAGTAAGAAAGAGTATGGTAGTCTGGGTGGAGCTGCCAGAAGGTCAGCATGTCTGCTGTTAAATACGGAGACTGGTTAGTAGTGACAGGTGTGGTTGGGGGAAGGGGGTCAGGAGGACCAGGCCATGAGAGGCCTTGTAGACCATGCAAGAAACACTCAGTGGGCATCCATTGTTCATGCTTCCCCAGCATCCACCCCTCTTTGTTCTGGTAAAAGCAGGCCAGTTTTCCTCTTGGGAACCATCCCCTCCTACTCTCAGTTCTTTTGGTTTCAAAGGTAGGTTTGTAGCCCAACCTTGACTAATCAAAAGAGTCTACTCTCCACAGTCACAGAGGTGTAATGAGAGCCAGCTTTGGGATATGTGGCAGGGCAGGAAGTCAATTGTCTTTGGGGTGATGGTGACCATCTTGTCATCCTGAGCTGAGAATGTAACCGAGTCTGCCAAAGCTAAGGAAAGAACACTAGACAGATCTAAACAGACACGATACTGATGATGTTATTTGGACACCTTGATTCAGCTGTACTCCAACTGGACTTCTCAAGCCTCTGAAACTAATACAATTCCTTTTCTGCTTCTGCCAGCTTAAGTTGAATTGCAGTCTTCCAATACTGAAGGAGTCCTAACTTAGTATCTGAAGCCCCAATCATACTCTTTCCAATCCCTGCACTTTCTTTTTAAGCCTTATGTCTTTAGGAAGAGCCTCTTAAAATGAATTTACATTCAAAATAAAACACAAAATTACAAAATTTTACAAAGAGGTGGCCAACGCATAGAGAAAATGTTTGTTAAGTATTGTGTAAAATTTTGTAATGAATATTTTGTAAATAAAAGTACATTTTGCTACAGTTTTCCATTTTCCCTAAGTCTGGTGGTTTTATGGATGCCCTTTTGAACACCCTGTGGTATGTTTGAGCATGATAGTTCACTCCTATAATCCCAACACTTTGGGAGGCTGAAGTCAGAGGATCACTTGAGGCCAGAGTTTGTGGCCAGCATGGCCTGTTAACATAGTAAGACCCTGTCTCAAAACAATAAAAATATAAAAATTAGCTAGGTGATACACACCTGTAATCCTAACTACTTGGGAGACTGAGGTGGTAGGACCAATTAACTCTGGGAGTCTGAGGTTACAGAGAGCTGTGATCTTGCCACTATACTCCAGCCTTGGGGACAGTAAGACCCACCTCTAAATAAAGTAACAAGGTTATTTTAGCATGGATTGGTTAACCTGCAGAGAACATGGGTGACACACACACACACACACACACAGAGCCAAATCTGAATTACCAGACTCTGGCATAAACAATACCATGGATGAGAATGGCAAGGAAATTACTAACTCATTTTATTAAGAATATTTGTTTGGTGTCTATGTACACCTAAGGTAATTACCTAGCTCCAGCATTAAGTGATACATGCAACTTCCGCATAGTCTCTTGGGTCTCAGGGATGACAAATGGTAAGTTTCTGCAACAGCAGCTTTAAAGGAAGAGAGGAGGCTGAAAGGAGACGGCTGGCGTTTCCAAAAGCCATTCCTGCCATTCTCCAAAGAGAAGCTGCCTATTTTTATTAGAAACAGTCTGCTCAGGCCGGGTGCAGTGGCTCACGTCTGTAATCCCAGCACTCTGCGAGGCCGAGGCTGGTGGATTGCCTGAGTTCAGGAGTTTGAGACCACCCTGAGCAAGAGCGAGACCCCTTTTCTAAAAAAATAGAAAAAAAAATACCCAAGTATTGTGTCAGGTGACTGTAGTCCTAGTTATTTGGGAGGCTGAGGCAAGAGGATCCCTTGTGCCCAAGAGTTTGAGGTTGCTGTGAGCTATGACACCATGGCATTCTACTGAGGGTGATAAAGAGAGACTCTGTCTCAAAAAAAAAAAAAGAAGAAGAAAAAGAAAAGAAACAGTTTTCTTAGCTAGGAGCCAAGGTCATGCCACATAGACACAGATACCACAGCACATATTCCTTGTAGGAAAAAAATAAAGCATCTCTATTTATACTCCATCAGTTAAGGTGGCTTGGAGACTAAAATGTCTACATTGAGCCACAAAGTGACTTAAGTTGTAAAATGTATTTGTAAGATAAATCCACGACCACAAAGCTGCAGATAGTAGAAAGCTGTGGACAGGGTCTGTGTTCTGATCTGGACCCTAGGAGCCGTGGGCCATAAGATGAGTCACTGCCCTAGTCACACACTCACTTCTCTGCTTGTAAAATTCTATTCAATTTTTACTCAATTGAGCCTTCAGTCTCCTCTCTTATAAACTGAGGAGTGGATCTCACTCTGTGATTTCTGAGGTTCTTTTCAGTCTAATGTTTATGATGCTGTCTTGTGATATTTCTTAGTACGTCAATCCTGGGCCCACTGGGGACAGAGGGCAAGCTCAGCTGGGGTGTGAAAAGATGTTGGTAGAGTTGAGGGAAGTAGCTGGAGATGTTACGTGTCTAGCACTTCCTAAAAAGCCACACAAAAACTTAGCGGTATGAAATAACAATCATTTTCTTACCGTTTCCCCCAGTTCCAGAGGTTGAATGAGCTCAGCGAGGTGGTTCTGACCAGGATGTCTCGTGCAGTTGTAGTCAGACGTGGGCTGAAAGAAGAACTATCTGAAGGTCACCCACTCACACACCTGCGCCTGGATTGGGGAGGTTCAGACAGAGGGTTCTGGCACAGCTAGGGGTCCTAGGGCAGACTCTGTCTCTGTGCGGCCTGTCCATCTGGTCACTTTCAGGGTAACCAGGTTTCCTACATAGAGACTGAATGCTCCAAATGTGCATGCACCAGGAGATCCCAGGAAGGTTTATCTCTTTTTATGACCTAGCCTTGGAAGTCGCATTGTTACTGGCTTCCAAGTGGAGGTTTTTCCAAGTTCTTGGTAAATGTCAAGAAAAGAATTTCAGGACACACCATGTAAGTCAAGCACACAACAGCTTTTCATGGAATGGGAAACTACAGAGTGGGGGAGGGGAGCAGGCAGGCTGGAAAGAGAAGGGCTGCACGGGGAGGACTTCAGATCCTTTGTAGTTTTACTAATTGACGTGAAGAATAGTCAAGACCAAGGGGTTGACTCTTACTTCAAATTTGGATAGTAATTCCTAAAATTAGGTCCTCTCCCATTTTCATACTTCATATTGATTGTCGTCTCAGAACTGTCATGGAGATTTCAAGAGGAGAGAAATGTTAAAACTGCGATGTAAATGATACTGTAATTAGCCAAAGTTTATGCACGGTGACAGAGTAGCTAACGAGCCAGTTCTTGCCTGCAGGTATTAGCCCTCCAGTTAGTTTCTGCCATACCTGACCTGGTCTGCAAACCCCTCCAGCCAGTCTCAGCTATGTCCCCTATTCTAACGTCACTATGTGAATTCTATTTGTCAAGGCTATTTGTGTTCAAAACCTAGCCCAAGTTCAAGAGGAGGAGACAGATTCCACTCCTTGATGCAGGAGTGGCAAGGTTCTACAAAAACATGCAGGATAGAAAATTTTGTGGAGGTCATTATGGAAAATACAATATGCTACATGGGGCACCCAGGGGCACCCAGGACCCAGCAAGAGTATCACACCTAGCTGGGCCTGAAGGCTGAGGAAACAGTGAGAGCTGGACCAATAGAAGAGAGCAGACTGATAGGAGTGGTGGTTCTGAAGGGGAAAGCCACTGGCAGAGAACAGTATCTAGGCCAGGGAGAATGGGGGCTGAGAAACACCCTAACTTCTCTACTCTCTGGCTCTCTAATGTCCTGTCCATGCCTTCCTTCAAGAAACTTCAAGACAAATGGGCTTCACAATGCAGGGCAGAGTGATGTCCCCCTGCCCAGGGCACAGAACAGGGCAGTGAAGGGCAGAGAATAGATGGGGGCGGGATGAGATTAACCAGCCCATTTGCTGATGTCCTGAAATGACCATAAATGTTCACCTGAGAATTTTAAAATACAGCTCACCTATAAAAGCAGCAACTCTTATTCTGTGGCTAATAATTCAAGTACAATTTGCAAAGCACTATAAGATTCAATCTAAGACTTGTTCCAGACCATAAAAATAAATTGTTGCTCCAGAACTTTCTCAAGTGAGAAACCAAAGGAAATCCTTTATACCAAAGGAAAATCAGTGGTATAAACCACTAATTTGATGAATATGTAGAAGGAAAGGTGGAGGATACAAACTGAGGGGAAGCTCAAATGTATTTTATTTATTTACCCAACATATTTACATAGTTTCAATATCTTTATTAAAAAATGTCAGTGTGATACATAAATAACAATCCAAAGCCAAAATGAATCTGTATCTAAAAATGAAAAAAACGGTCATGGAAGTAGGTATTAGTATTCTTCTAACTGATATTAATTCATTTCTGCCAAGGGCAGAAAACAACTATCTGGCTTAAACAAAAAGAGTTATCATTGGCCCTTGTATCTGGAAAGTTCTGATTAGAGCTGGCATTAAGCATTGCTCAAAAGCTATCACTAACACCCAGATCTCTTTTTTGCACTTCATGGGTAATTGTGCAGCCTCACGAATCTGAGTATATGAACTCATAGCCCAGTTCCATCACTTGGCATCTGTTTGGCCTAGTCAATTACCTCAGTTTCTCCATCTATCAGGTGGGATAATAAGAATACTCTCCCTGTAGGTAGTTGTGAGGAATTACTACTATAAGGACTCCCCCTCAACCACTACCATTTGTAATAAGCTATTTCACAAAGTAATTCAAAAGTACTGCATGACAGCATCCTAGGTAAAGAAGGATTTCAATTATGGTAGAGGAAAAAAATATACCCTAACATAAAGTCTTAACTTGAATTAGGTCTGTTGGTGAATACTGCAAGTTCAGAAACCCGCCAACCGCTCTCAGACAGGGTTCCAAGCAAGGCAACTTGCTGGGGCTTGAATAGGATTTGATACCTTTCTGTTCTAATTGGGGGCAACAGGCTTGCTGATGGCAGGTAGGTCATGTCAGTCCTTGGTGACACGTGGAGCAAGTGCTAATCTTCCTGTAATCTCCTTGTATTGATTCCGTGGGGGACTTCAAATTGAAGATCTTGCATGTTGAGCTACAGCAGTGTTTATCAAAATGTTGTCCTTGGACCACTTATATCAGACTCACTCAAAGTGGTTGTTCACAATGACGAATCCTGGGTTCTAGTCCAGAAATTCTCCACCAAAATATTTGCATGGATTTGCATTAACTAGGACCAGGTGGTTCTGAGGTACACTAAAGCTGAAGATCTAGCGACTACATAGTATTTTTTTCTCTTATACATTCATCATCAACTCTATTTATTAATTCACTTATTTAACAAATATTTATTTATATCAGTCACACTCTGAGTTGCTGAGGAATAAAGTGGTGAATAAGATCAGCCAAGTCCCTGCTCTGAAGGGGCTTACAGTCTGGAGAGGAAATAGATCATAAAACAAACAAGGTAACTTCAAGTAATGATAATTATGGAGGAAATAAAATGATGGAGAGTAGGGCGGTAGGTGGCTCAGTGGTTTCTTTAGGTTGGTCAAGAAATAATCCAGGTGGAGGTAACAGTTCAATTGGGATGCATATTCTACGGTATTTTTATTTTCAAGGTATTCAGGTTCAGGATAAAACACACATGTATGAATATACATGAATTTTAGTCCTTGAACTGAATGCAAAAATCTTGAATATTAGTTTAATTTTGAGGGTTTCTTCTTCTTCTTCTTCTTCTTCTTCTTTTTTCCTTTTGGACGCAAAGTCTCCTTCTGTTGCCCTGGGAAGAGTGCGATGGCATTATAGCTCACATCAACCTCAAACTCTTCTGCTCAAGGGATCCTCTTGACTCAGCCACCCAAGCAGCTGGTATTATAGGCACTTGCCAAAATGGCTGGCCAGTTTTTCTATTTTTAGTAGAGATGGGGGTCTCACTCTTGCTCAGGTTGGTCTCAAACTCCTGAGCTCAAGCAATCTACTCACCTTGGCCTCCCAGAGTTCTGGGATTACAGGCATAAGCCACTTTGCCTGGCCTAAATATGAGAGTGTTTTAACCACATCCACACACATTTATGTCAGCCATGTCACCATGGCCCCCACCATTGTACACAGAAACTGCCCCATCCATTGTCCTTAAGCAAGAGACTGTCCAAGCCACCATGCTTTGACCCATGTGACCCTATTCCTAGGTTGCAGTTGGCTGTACCCAATGGCTGTCAATGCTCAGGATTGGAAAAAGAATAGGAAAAGATAAACAGAACAGAAAAAAATAAAGGAGCCACCAAATTCTCTTCCAGAAAAGGGAATGAGAAAATACTTGGTGCATGAGGAGCAAGTAAGCCCACAGGCTAAAATTGAGAGAAATTGTACTTGGATACACACAGGGCCAGAGAAATTAAAGGGAAACAAAGTCTAAGTAAGATGAAGAAGCAACAACTATGAAAATGCAGAAATAATCAAAGAGAGGGCACCTACACACCAATGCTGGTTATCACACAAATGGCGGGCCACCTGTGCAGAGTTGGGCCAATCTCTTTTCTCCCTTTCACCTGCCTCTACTCCAATTCCTGTTCTTCCTGTGCCTTGGATATGCCAAATTTTTTAAATCATCAGCAGCAGGGGCAGAAGAAACACTACCCCCAGCACACATTTTTTGAAATAACTTAAATGTGTCTCTATCACCAAAGTTATTTATAGTCTTATTTTGAATGATGTAATTGTAGCATGATTATAGCTTAAATATACACATGCACCCTTTTTCTGGGTGCCTGTTTCCCGCATGTGAGGGAAGAGAGTGGGTGTATATACTTATTCATTTACATATCACTTCTGGAATTCAACTCATACCCCCAAAGTAAAGTCATGACTCTAAAGTGCCCCTGGCACATTCTTGCTTACTTTCTACCTGGGGAGCAAATAGGAAGACATGCTTCTTTCATGGGTCTGCAGCAGCTTGAAGAGATTTGGAGTTCATTGATCCCAAATAACAAGAATACTTTACAGTAACTCCCCTTCTTCCTGAAGTTCATTTTTATTCTGATGAATTTTTATCAGTGAATGGTTGTTTCCTAAAAATAGTTTCTGAAAGGGCTTAAGCACTAGCTACCTCCCTAAAGAGAGAAAATCAGACGTATATATGGAAAATGCATCTAATGTCAGAACCCATTCTCAGTCCCTTTGAGTAATATGAAAAAGAAATGTTTTGGAGCTGTTGAGATATTTTGTTCTAAAAATCAGCCAGTAAGGAGCTACTTGGATAATGTTGAGAATTTTTTGTTTACAAACCCCCCTTTGAAACAAACCAGACAGAGGTTCCTTTCACTTCCATGGGAGTTTTCACCAAAAGGAGAAAGAAGGACTTTTATAAGCTCTAAACAGCCTCGGAGGCCATTCATAAACTTCCTAGCATTCTCTGCCATTTCCCAGTGCCCAGGGCCCTGAATGTGCCTTCTCACTATCGTCATTGTCCCTCTTGGGCACTAGCCTGGCAGCTGAGCTCTCTGAAGCTTATAGCCTTTGGAGTGTGGGAAGAAGCTACCATCAGACACGATCACAGGCTGCACAAAGAAGAGATGAGCCAGGAACTGTGGCAGTGGGAGATGAAGAACACAGGGCTATTTTCACACCTTCCTGAATCCCATTTCCCGTCTCCTGTGCTCCTATAGCAAGTCTGCAAAAACCCCTGCTGTGGGGGCATCCAGACAGGCACAGATTTCTCTGCCTCAGCCTCCAGAAATAAGGCCTACATTGCCTACTTCTTCAAATGTCCTCATCATGCTCTATTGCTTCTGGCATTCCCCTCATTTAGCTGCAAAAATGCCCAGTCTTTTTGGGGACAAGTGTCGTAAGCATATTCTGACACCTGGCCAGTACTCCATGTGCTAGTTTGCTATTTCCTCTGCTAGAAAATTCTCATCCTCTTCAAGTTCTAATTTTCTCACATGTATGATGGCATGTTCTTTTCAAATTTTGTTTCTCTCTTGGAAAGAGTAATAGGTATAATTTTTTGTTGTTGTTGCTGCTGCGGTTCGGTGGGGGCGGGGTTTGAACCCACCACCCTCAGTATGTGGGGCCGGCACCCTGCTCACTGAGCCACAGGTGCCACCCAATAGGTATAATTTTTGGAGCACCCCACCACCATCTTTACCACTTCTCTAACACATCTTTTATGGTTTTGCCAACTGTGGGTAAATTTCCCAGATGTCCTTTTTGGTAAGCATTCAAAATAACTCAGTATGAAATGATCCTAAGAATAGTCCTAAAAACATCCTAATGATGTTATACCTAGAGCAAAATCCTAAGAGTGGAACCTCAGGATGTTGATGCATAAGTCTCGGTAAGGACTTCAAAGTGATGTCCATCCATTGATTATAATAGTTGGACAAATCCACAGAGGTCCAGAGGAAGGACCCTATTTGTTACCTGTCTTCTCCTTTTATGAGAAGACATGGTCCTCTCTGTCTCTGAGCTCTGTGTTCTTTGAGATTAGGGCCAGGATGGGCTTTATAGGTAGGTACCAATTACAATTTGTAATCTAGTGAACTTGAAAAAGTCAGCTGCATTTGCAATATATTGCCCTCCCTGTATTGGATAGGAATGCTTTTGGCTACAAATAACAGGAAGATGTAATTGTGGTTTAAACTACTTTTATTGGAGAGAGGCAGGCCCACCGGGTTTCAACCAGGGGCTCAACAATGTCACCGAAACAGACATTCTCAACCAGTCTCCACAGATATCCTCCAGGAGTTGGGTTTTTTCCTACCACCTTTTGCCTGGTGGTCAGGTGGCATCATATCCTCACACCAGCATGGATGAACAGAAGAGAGCTCCAGGGCTTTTTTCTAAGAGGGCCTGATTTTTTTTTTTTAAATCTAAGAATGCAAACCAGAACTCAGTCACAGGCCCCAATCACCATTGGAGGAGAAACACAGTCCTGACTGACTGACCAGCCATCGTGTTTTCCAAACTTTTCAATCTCATGGTACACTTAAATTATGTCGATCAAGAAAAAAAAAAGATTAAAAACACTTATTGTGCTTTCAACTTCTTTCAAAAATAATTTAATTAATGATATTTAAAAATTTTGTGGCACACCTAAGATCTTCTCGTGGCACACCAGTTGAAAATCATAGGTAGACCAGTCACAATCTATCCTGGGGCTGTAAATAAGGGTTGGGTCCTACCTTCCTGGAATCAAGGAATTTAGTTCTTTAATGTAGGATACAGGGTAAAGGTGGGAGAATGGCTGTTACGTAGGCAGCCAAAAAAGTCTGCCATAACTACTAAACATACTGATGCTTAGAATCCAATCCCACAATTTTTTCACTAATGCTTTAACCCAACAGAGGCTTTTCTCCAGTGAAAGAAAATTCATTATATTTTTAAGACATTTCTATCCAAAAAAATATTTAGTTCATGATTTTTTTTAGAACAATATCAAATAGGAAATTGATAAGCCAAGACACAAACACGTATTTCTTATGAGCAGTAGTGGTTTGCTTTTAAATCTTTAGCCAGGAGTTGGGGAGGAACCTTGATTAATGGCTGCTGCTTTCTGTGGTGTGAATACTCCTACGATAGTCAGTTTCAACCTACCAACGATTTGGGAACTGCCTAGAAAAATTCCTGAAACTATAACAATCAGCTGTTATGAGCTCATACTAATCACCCCCCACAGGACACTGAATGAATCTGCTCTACACTAAAGTGCCAGGCAATTGTGCTGGACCTTCTTTTTTCTGTGTGATCTCTCCTTCCATCTAGCACTGTAATGCTTTGCAAAGTAGACACTATCATCACCTTATAGGTGGGGGAGGCCTGGAGTCAAAGAAGTTGAGTCTTTTGCCAGTTGCCCTGGATTACAACCCAGATTTCCTAACTCTACCATGTACACACAAGAGGCCCGTGGCAACTCAAAGCTGAGAGAGCCCCAGATGCTGACATTTTTTTCCCAAGTACCAAGCAAATACTTATTACTAGAAGCATGTGTACTGTCGACTCTTAATGCCCTTGGAGTAAGAAAGACCAAGGCAAACTGAAAGTCACCAGAAGCCTTTATTCTTGTTTTGAAGAAAAGAAAAAAGAAAAGAAAAATGTAAAGATCTCATCAGAAATATCCAAAACAGAATATCTTCTGTTCATGTTCTATGTTTGAAAGAAAGGTGAAGTCCTTCCTGTTTTTTGTGACATCAAAAGAAAATGTTCTTGGCATTCATCCCTACTTTTAGCTTTATACCGAGGAACAGCTCTGCGGCTTGAACATATGGGCAGCTGTTATAACTTGTATTTTTCCTTATTATGGAAATATTCTTCAGGCTCACTTTTCCCTTTGCCCACCTCACCTGGTTGTAGTGAGGTACCCTTATGGCA
Source organism: Perodicticus potto (assembly GCA_963574655.1). Taxonomy (NCBI): domain Eukaryota; kingdom Metazoa; phylum Chordata; class Mammalia; order Primates; family Lorisidae; genus Perodicticus; species Perodicticus potto. The sequence continues at coordinate 15,987 of CAUYRH010075061.1, forward strand.
AAGTGAAATGTGAAAATGCTTTTTTAAATGTAAGGCACTATTGTTTTTGTTATAATGAGCAGACTTGGATCAGGTTAAGCTTTCTTCAGTGAATCTTTCCTCACGAGAAGAAAAACATTCTGACTCCCTTTCTCTTTCTCCTGCTTTTGTTCATAATTTGCAATCTTTTCCCTCCTGGCCATCGACAGAGCAGATTAAGAACATTTCCTTGATTCCAACGCACCAGCCAGGGTTTCTAGCAGGGTCTGTGTCATCCACCATAGGGCAGGGACACGAGGCAGCTGCTACCCATTCCTGAAACTTCCCCACCACGTGCACCCCAAGGCCTAACTCCACAGCCTCACGATGAGACCTGCCGGTCAGCAATGTCTTTCAGTGTTTCAGGCGCACTGGCTCCTATGCTCCTGTGCGGTTTTGGTGCAAGCCCAGCATTCCCAGGGTGGAGTGGGTTCTGCCCCCGAGAATTCTGCTTGTACTGTTTAGAGTCAGAAGAGATGCCCAAAGGACAGAAAATTTGTTTTCCCTGCATTGATGTGATGAATATGGCCCATTTACCCCCGCCCCCTCTCCCACTTCAACTAGACTCTACCTCCTCAGCAAGGCCTCCCCGACCCCGGGGTCAGCTGTGCCAACACAGCTTCCCAGGGTATTCAATATCACCTGTTAAAGGATGGGTGCGCTCTGTATTCACTGTTGCTTGACTGTGAACATAGCCAGTGCTCCACTGGGAGAACAACCCTATGGCTGTAATGTTCCTTAAAAGAAGGAGTATGTTTTTCATTTTAAACATAAAGCTCTGCCCCGCAAATCAATACTTGCCTTGCTCACAAAGTGGTCCTCTCCCGGAACACCCTGGAGAGAGAGAAGATGCAGTGAAACTGGACAGAAGTGAGGGCTCCATTCAGACTGGTGGGAGCAACAAAATTTCTGCCAAAAGGCAAGTTAAAATAAGACACCTCCCCCAAAATTCCTGCTGCCTTTCCCTCCTCAGAAGCAAACTCATATTTCTGTGTAATCTAACAAGTAGGAGTTAGGTGAAACCAGCAAGACTTAGTGACAATCAAGATTGTTCTTGAAGCACAGAGTAGGCAAAGAAAGACAGAGTTCAGAATGAGCACCACTGTAATGTATTTCTATCCAAACACATGGTCACAAAAATTGCTTATCTTGTCTGTAACAGAGTCTCTTCTCTGCCATATGGTTTTTCTTCTCATGGTTCTTGAACCAGTTTCCAGTCTCAGGTTAACACTGTTTTTCAGGTGAGCTGTCTGGTCACATGACACTAGATGTGCATAGCTCAGTGAACGATGTTCTCCAGGTGACCAAACATAGGACATTACAAAATCATACCTGGATCCACTTGAAGCCCAAGTTAGGGGAATGAATTTTAATGCAACAGAGTACAAAAACTTCATTGATATGGTTTCCTATTTCACATTGAACTAATCTTTAAGAAACTCACATTTGTTGCATTTTGGTACAATATCAAAGAATATCTATAATTATTTGAAAGGAGTATTAAAATACTTCTCCCTTTCTTAACCACATACATCAATACTATACATATATGCTGTATTATGTATGGTGTATGTATATGTCATATCATATATATTATATACACACACTTGTGAACACTATCTATGTCCATTCCATATACTTTAACCAAAACAGCATATTAAAAAGATGTTATTATACTTTCAATTGATTTAATAAATATTTTCAAATTTCATATTTTTAACTTTCATAATGGTAAATATCAATAGATGTTGTTATTATGAAAGCTCTTTGAGAGACCTCAAATTAAAAAAAAAAAAAAGAAGTCCTAAGTCCAAAAAAGTTGGAGGAGTGTGGACTGAATAGGTATATTGGAAATCTGATTAGAAAGCAATAAAGTTATCTTGAACATTTGTAAGATGTGCCAGAACATTTGTAAATAATTGAGTTTTTCCCTGTAGACGGTACACTGCTTGGAACTGCTGACATCAGTCAACCATGAGAACCCCTCTTGGGTAGCTTCTGTAGGACTCACAAACACACAATCTTACTATATAATCACAAGGCTTTTTAAACCAAAGGTATGTCATCTAATTATGACAAACTTACTCATTACAAATTTGACCTCAAAAGACTTGTCTATAAGTAAAATCTACCATCGAAGGAAAAAGTTTTGCTTTCTCAGTAATAAGCCAACAGTAAAGAACATTTGCCGCAGACCCAACAATTTAAGTAGCTTATGGAAATTTGGAAGGTTCTAAGATGAGAGAATGCCAGAAAAGTGTCTATTCATTGATTCCTTCATTTCGAAGATCTCAAAGGAGTGCCTACTCTGGGTCCCTTGTTGACCATGACCTTGTTGGCCTTGTTGAGTGTTGGGGATGTGTTGCTGAGCAAAACAGACCCAGTCCCATCTCTTGCAGAGCAAGACAAATCATTAGACAAGTAAACATACAAAGGAATACTTATTGGAATAAATGCAACAAGGAGAAGAACAGGATGCATGACAGAATGCAAACAGGGGAGACATCTTTAGACTGGTGAGCAGGTTGGCCCCTCTGAGAAGGAAGCATGTAAGCTGAGACTTGAGAGGTAAGAAGGAGCCAACCATGTGCGGAATAAGGGAGACTGGAGTTATGGCTTTTGTGAAGGTGATGGTGAATCCCCTTTCTGGAGGTCAGAAACGTTCTAGACACACGTGGCATAGTGGTTAAAGCACAGGCTTGGAAAACTGGCTGCCTGGATTCCAGTCCTGCCTTTACCACCAGCTGGCTGCCTGGCCCTGTGGAAATTACTTAACCCTTTTAGGTCTTGGTATTTTCATCTATAAAATAGGAAAAGTAGTATTCTCTGACATATAGGTATTCCTGTAGATTACATGAAATAATTTGTACTAGGACTTATAGGAATTAATAAATAAATATCAGTGCAATAATATTGGTTTGAAAGAGCTTGAGATAGTCATTGGTCTGGGCCATGCTGAAGAGTTTGTAGAATAGTGTCCTGAACTTGGTTCAGCATCAGGCCCCAGCTGGGCCTGACTAAAATATGGGACTAGAATATAACTAGAGCCAAGATAACATCAAGAATGCCAAACAAGAATGGAAGAAATATTGTTGAGAAAAGCAGTTATCAAAACTTGTAATTCACATGTACACTAGGGCTAGAGTTTGCAGAAGGGACTTGTCAAAGGCACAGATGACAGGCGGAGGCTGAGGTTATGGATAGGAAAGAGTGCCAAGCAGTGAGCAGGACAGATGGGAGCGTGGGCAACAAGCCCAGATCAGGGCTCAGGAGATGATGGACAGGCAGAAGCAAGGGTTGGTCTCAGACAGCAACTACAATCACCCCCGATTGGCTTTGTTACCTTGAAAGGGAGTCTATTTGTAGGTTTGGCCACCAACACATTTATTAAATGTTAGAGACAATTTGTATGTTGAAGTGGGCAGCACTTCTTTATCCATAAACCCTCCACATTGCCCATGATGAAAGTGTTCTCTCTTCCTGGAAAACGTGAGAGAAACATGACAGAGTTCACCTCGGCATCACGGCATCACGTGGAGGCTGGCACCTCTGCTCTCCCATGCTCTTTGTACTTTCCTCCTGGAAAAGGGTCCCTGTCCAGACGGCCATCTGTTCTTAGTTTGTGTAGCCTACATTAAAGCTAAGATGACTTGGAGTTTCTTCCCAAACAGCTTCATATTTAAATAAAAAGTTGGGAAGCATTTTAAATCTTTTCTTAGGTGGTTCAGAAAATTTTGAAGGGGAGAGGTACAATAATGTGTGACACTCAGGCAAACACCCTAACCCTCCTGCTCACCCATCTATTGCCCCAAGATCCTCTCATCCCAAGAGTTGCTGCTTCTCTTCTCCTGTCCTCCCAAACCTGTCCCCTCAAAATCTTCCTCAAATTCTCACTCATATCTTGGGCCATGATGGCTATTCTCATTTCTGCCTATTTTATTTTATTTTTTTAAGATAGAGTCTCACTACATTGCCCTCAGTAGAGTGCTGTAGCATCATAGCTCACAGGAGCCTCCAACTCTTGGGCTTAAGCAATTCTCTTGCCTCAGCCTCCCAAGTAGCTGGGACTACAGGCACCTGCCTGGCTTTTTCCTTGTTGCAGTTGACATTGCTGTCTAGCAGGCCCAGGCTGGGTTTAAACCCGCCAGCTCCAGTGTGTGTGGCTGGTGCCCTAGCCACTGAGCTACAGGCTTCAAGCCTCTGCCTCTTTTAGTTTTTCATAGCAAAAGTGAAGGAGAATCAAGTTGACTGATGAAGGAAGGAAAAAGGATAAGGCTCATACTGGTGTTGTGTGATCCCATTAGACCCATAAAGGAGAAAGGCAGAGGGATGGTCAGTTGCATGCATTCAGTCTCTTACAGTCAGCCATGCTCAAGAGTGTAGTGGGGGCTTGGAAGTTGGTGCTAGCCTAGTTTTTAGTCTTGACTACCACAATGACTATGAAAATTATCAAGTCTCTGAGACAACTATGTAGGATTTGTCGGTTCTGCTTCCTTTCAAAGTATATACCATCTCCCAATTAAAAAAAAAAAAGATATCACCAAATCAATGCTCTTTTATGAATTGTGGGTATTAAGTCTGGAAATAAGGTTATAGCGCCCCCTCTGGAAAGGATGTGTAACCAAACTGCACTGGATATTTTCTGCCACTCCTTCCCTTCCTGTTTGCTCCTTTCTCCTCCTGCCCTGCGCCTCAGGGTCTCAGTTTTGCGGATGGAATTAGCAGGCAATCCTGCTTGCCTTGGGATTTGGATGTTACCAGTGAGGAGTCACCAGAGATGTGGGATGAGGGGAGTAAAGACATTTGGTATCGATTTATTTTGTGTGTTCTTTTATCACCTGATTGCTACATCCCTCTTTTGAAGACCACAGCTCACTGCAGATGGACCTTTATCTATATGACTCTCTCACCTCCCAGGTCTAGAAGTGACAAAAGTGCCTTGCTGTTACTAGACTCTAGATATGGCACTATCTGTGAGGTTTCCAAACACTCCATAAACAATCCTGTATCAAGTCCATCTTTCTCATGCCTAAACTCTAACACCCTCAACCAAACATTAAAACAAAAGCAGTTTAGAGCAAGAAAAAAATGAGAACAATTTAAGACCTCTTATTTTGAAAAAGTAGCAGAAGGATTGAGGAAATAGGTTAGTTCCTATTTTGTTGATATCTTTACCAAGGAAAACAATCTGTTACTTCTGTTACTTATTTATTAAAGGAAAGAAAAAATGTTTACTTGTTTCCAATTGAGCCATGGATACAGAATGTATCAGAAGCTGGAAGCGACTCTGCCCACACTCCCCCAGTTCACCCTGGGTTCCCTGGAGGGCCACAGCTGCTATTGCCGCCATCACATTTCATGCAGGTGAGTCCTGCCATTTAAACATGGCATTGGCAAGTCCTTCCTATAGTCCAGGCATCACAGGAGCCTCAGCTCCTCCAGGTCGTTAGCCTCCATGGCCCAATTCTTGCAGATGCAAACATCTATCCGAGTTCCTCCCATCATCCCCCCGCCCCAGTGTCTCATCAAAGACCTTCCTGCCACATTAGTATCACAGCTGCTCTCCACTGTCTCCCAATTATACAGGAAGAGCACTATAAAACTTTCCACCCCTCTCAGAGCATACTGCTTCTTAGATACCTCTGGCCAGTGGCTCACATCTGTGTTTTCTCTCAATTTTTAAAAATGTTGCTTTTGAGGACAGAGACTATACTGTTTGTTTATGGGGTACCTAATATGAGCCAGATACAGTGCTAAGGGCAAGGCAAGCAATAGTGAGCAAAAGAGATACAGTTTCTACTATCATGGTTCTGACAGCCTGGGAGAAAAGCAATAGTCATGCTGATAAATGTATAATTGCAAACCTTTATACACGCCACAGGGAATGGCATGCACTGTAGTATGAACATGTGAAAGGTCATTTGATCTACTCTGAGGGGTCAAGGAATGCTTCCAAGAGGTGGTGACATCCTCGCTAAAATCAGAAGGATGAGCAGGAATCAAGTAGGTCAGTGATTCTCAACAATGGGTGATTTGGCAATCACCCATGCCAGGGGACATTTGGCAATATCTGGAGACATTTTTTGGTTGTTACAACTTGGGGATGCTACTGGCATCTAGTGGGTGGAAGCAAGGATGCTGCTAAACATCCTCACATGCACTGGAAAGTCCCTCATGTAAAGAATTATCTGTCCCAAATGGCACTTATACCAAGGTTGGGAAACCGTGAGTAGGTAAAGGATTCCAGCCAGAGGAAGAAGTATGAAGACGTAGCCCCACACCTGGCCTAGCATAGAAAAGCTTCCAATACTGAACTGTAATTCCTGGTTAAATGTGGTTGGGATATCACCTTTATTTTTTCTTTCTGCCATTAATTCTGTTGAGTAAAATTCTGTTGTGCAAGGTAGAAGTGGGAATGAATATGGAAAAAACATTTCTTTCCAAAATGTATGTGTAACTGATAGCTTAATGTAAGCAAAAGAGTGAAACCTAGTCAGTGGATGTGAGAACTTTTCTTTCACTCTAGATGTATGTTGCTTGAAAATAAAAAATGGTCTCTTGATCTCAACTGGTAATATGACTAACAGTGAACATTTGTGGTTGGAGTCCTTATATGATGACCTGGGTGAAAATTAAATGAAAAAACATAATTTTTAGGGAGAAAATAGAATAGGGAATAGGAAAGGGTGAAAGGGAAATAATATTTGTATAGCACTTTTGAAAGTCAAAAAAGCTGATAGCTACATTATTCGTTCATTTAACAAGTATTAAATTCTTTCATTTAACAGGGCTTAACTGTCCTACATGCCAGAACTTGGAAAAATAAAATACTCAAGATCCAGTGAGGAGACAGATGAGCAAACAAACAATGATAACACGATATGAATAATGCTCTAGGAGAGTTAATTTTGTATGAAGTGCTGAGAGTAGGCCTGAATCAATGATGACTGAGGTGGCAGGAGGATGGGAGGACGTCATCGTCAGGATGCCCTTATGGGAAAGGGGTTGATAAATAGGAGAGCTGAAGGTGGACTATGGGAATAGTGAGCAAAAAGTCCACGGAATTGTAAAGTAGCATAGTCTTCTTGGAGCGCAGTGGGTGTGTACTAGGACATAAAGGGTGTGGACCTTGGGGCTGGGAAGAGATGGTGGGGATGAGTTTGCACAGAGCAGGATGCCACGCCAAGGAAGCAGAGGAAAGGCACAAATAGATTTGCATGTTCAAAATGACCCCTCTGGCATCACTGTAGAGATTAGATGGGAGGAAGGAAAAAGTGGGCAGTCTAGTTAGGGGATTGCTAAAGTTAGGAAACCCACAGGAGTCTAAGCAAAAGCATCTGAACATGGAGAAATGGTGCTCCAATAGAGAGCAGTGAGTGGGTGGGCTACAGGAATGAAAAGCCCACCACATCACAAGGAATTCATTTTGTCTTTATTTTTAATGGTTTTAATTTGGCAAGCAATCCATCATTAATGTCAGCCCCAAAGTTAAGCCTAAAAGATAAAACAAAAGAAATTTAGAGCTAATGACAGTTAAACTTCTATTAAATATCTTTTCAAACGCTGTGTGTTATAAATATACTTACCTTGATTCAATTTAAATGACTTTCACTGTATGAACAGGGAATTAATTTCAATCTGTAGTGAGTAGTGGATTCTGGGTCCAAGACCAGGATTGAGTTTAATTCTTTAGAAATCAGTGGAGCTGGGAGGAATGACTAGTCTGGGGCTGAGAGTGGTAGTTGTGAGAATAAGAAATCTGAAACAGTGGCCCCAATGCCCAGGCCAGAGGACATATGTATCAGTCTGCATAAGAGAAACACAGGGAAACTTGAGAGGCTGTGCTTTAAGCTGAATATGTAGCAAGTTGACTTTATAAAGTGAGTCCTGAGTATGTAATTTACAAAATATGCATACAGCTGGTGTACCGGATTATATAACACTGTGCGAAAGAAGTAACTAGACTTTCCTTGGGAAGAATGGGGAACCTTGGCGAAGAACCTCGCTTGGTCTGGTGCAGGTGACTCATGCAAACTCCCTAGCTTGATAGTCAAGGTTTTCCATCATTGGGCCCTAACCTACCAGTAAAAATCCTTATACTTGTGTCTTAGTGCATTTGTGCTGCTATAACAAAACATCTGAGACTGGATAGTTTATAAAGGGGGAAAATTTATTTGCCACAGTTCTAGAGGTTGAGAAATCCAAGATCAGGGTTCTGGCAACTTCAGTGCTTCGTGAGGGCTCACTCTCTGGTTTCAAGATGGTACCTTGTTTTTGTTTTTTCTTTTAATTATTATTTTTTATTAAATCATAACTGTGTACATTGATGCATTTATGGGGTTCAGGGTACTACTTTGATATAAAATGTTAAATGCTTACATTGAACTAAGTAACACGTCCATCACAATTATACTCATTACTTGATAGTTTTAAAATGTACCACTGCATCATTCACATTATGTGAGGTCCCCCCAAATACCTTGCCTTCTCCCATATCCCCCTCCCCTCCCCTCTCTCTCCTCTTCCCTTCAACTTTCTGGACTATAGTTGTGTTTTGCCATTCACATATTCTTGAGATACTTTGCTAAGAAGAATATGTTCCAGCTTCATCCAGGTAAACATAATAGATGTGAAGTCTCCATCTTTTTCTATGGCTGCATAGTATTCCATGGTATACATATACCACAATTTATTAATCCATTCATGGGTCAATGGGCACTTGGGCTATTTCCATGTCTTGGCTATTATAAATTGGGCTGCAATAAACATTCTGGTGCAAATGTCTTTGTTGTAAAATAATTTTTTATCATCTGGGTATATACCTAGTAGAGGAATTGCAGGATCAAACAGTAGGTCTACTTTTAGTTCCTTGAGTTTTCTCCAAACTTCTTTCCAAAGAGGTCGTATTAGCTTGCATTCCCACCAGCAAGCAGAAGTGTTCCCTTCTCTCCGCATCCTGGCCAACATCTGTAGTTTTGGGATTTTGTGATGTGGGCTAATCTTACTGGAGTTAGATGATATCTCAAAGTAGTTTTGATTTGCATTTCTCTGATGATTAAGGATGATGAGCATTTTTTTTTTTCTTGCACTTTTTGGCTGGGGCCGGGTTTGAACCCACTACCTCCTGTATATGGGGACAGCGCCCTACTCCTTGAGCCACAGGCATCGCCTATGATGAGCATTTTTTCTTGAGTTTGTAGGCCATGCGCCTGTCTTCATCAGAGAAGTTTCTGTTCAAGTCTTGGCAAGCCTTATTTAGGGGACTTAGGTTTCTCCAGTAAAGGTTTAAGCTCCTGGGACACTAACTCCAGAAATTCATGCATGTTTCCCCTGCTTCCCACACTCTTACATTCTTCTCCTGAAGTGATAAGGAGAGGTTTTGGCTTCACAAGGAGGAGGAAAAAAGAAAATAAAATATCAGGAAATTCAAAAGAACATAAGTTTGTGTCTCAAAATTATAATAAATTGTTCTGTGGTTGACACTAATTGGCATTTCTCACCCACTTCTCTCTTCCTACTGCCACTGTACCATCTAGAAAAGCTAAACATTTCCTTTCCCAGCCTCTCTTGTCTTAGGCTGGTGGTATTTCCCATTTCTTGTCAATGAGGTAGGAGTGGGCTGGGTGTGGTGGTTCATGACTGTAATCCTAGCCCTCTGGGAGGCCAAGATGGGAGGATCACTTGAGTTTAGGAGTTACAGACCAGCCTGAGCAAGAGTGAAACCCTGTCTCCACTAAAAATAGAAAAATTGGCTGGGTGCTGTGGCAGGCACCCGTTGTAGGGAGCTATGATGTTGCCAGTGTACTCTAGCTTGGGTGACAGAATGAGACGCTGTCTCAAAAAAGTAATAAAATAAAATAAAACAAAAAAGTAGGGGGCGTCTGTGGCTCAGTGAGCAGGCTGCTGACCCCACATACCAAGAGTGGCGGGTTCAAACCCAGCCCTGGCCAAACTGCAACAAAAAATAGCTGGGCATGGCTTGGTGCCTGTGGCTCAACGGACTAAGGCGCCAGCCACGTACACCTGAGCTGGCGGGTTCTAATCCAGCCCAGGCCCGCCAAACAACAATGACAGCTGCAACCAAAAAAATGGCCAGGCATTGTGGCGAGTGCCTGTAGTCCCAGCCACTTGGGAGGCTGAGGCAGGAGACTCGCTTGAGCCCAGGAATTAGAGGTTCCTGTGAGCTGTGATGCCACGGCACTCTATCCAGGGCGACAGCTTGAGTCTCTGTCTCAAAAAAAAAAAATAGCTGGGCACTTTGGTGGGCACCTGTAGTCCCAGCCACTCAGGAGGCTGAGGGAAGGGAATTACCTACGCCCAGGAGTTGGAGGTTGCTGTGAACTGTGTGATGCCATGGCACTTTACCGAGGGTGATAAAGTGAGACTCTGTCTCTACAAAATAAAGAAAAAAGAAGAAAAAGTTAGTTGGTTGTGGTGGTATACATTGTAAGTTCCAGCTACTTGGAAGGCTGAGTCAGAAGGATCACTTGAACCCAGTACTTTGCAGTTACAGAGAGCTATAATGGTGCTGTGACACTCTAGCTGGGTAACAGAGCAAGATACTGTCTCAAAAAACCAAACCAAAGCAAAACAAAAACATAAAAGGGAGCTAGGTGTGGCTAGCATCTTCCCTTTTCTTTCATTTCCAACTTAGAATGTGAACCCGATGCCTGGTGCTACAGCAGTCATCTTGCCACCACAAGGGCAAGGCTAAAAGAATCCCAGAAACCATGGCACCATTGAACAGGTATATCTACACAGGTATCATTTATTTACTATTCAGCAAGAAAAATACCCCCCCCATTTTTGTTTTGTTTGTTTGTTTTTGAGACAGAGCCTCAAGCTGTCACCCTGGGTAGAGTGCCCTGGCATCACAGCTCATAGCAACCTCCAATTCCTGGGCTCAAGCGAGTCTCTTGCCTCCGCCTCTCAAGTAGCTGGGACTACAGGCGCCCGCCACAACGCTCGGCCATTTTTTTTTTTTGGTTGCAGCCATCATTGTTGTTTGACGGGCCTGGGCTGGATTTGAACCCGCCAACTCAGGTGTACATGGCTGGCACCTTAGCCCGTTGAGCCACAGGCGCCAAGCCGCCCACCCCATTTTTTTTTGAGACAGAGCCTCAAACTGTTGCCCTGGGTAGAGTGCCGTGGCATCACAGCTCATAGCAACCTCCAACTCCTGGGCTCAAGCGAGTCTCTTGCCTCCGCCTCCCAAGTAGCTGGGACTACAGGCGCCCACCACAATGTCCAGCTATAATCCCATATTTATGCATGCTCCCTTAGTTGAAGTAATCAAGGCCTAGAAATAGAGATATAACAAAGTACAGATATAGTCAATGTGTGGGACATGTGTACTGGGGACTTCAAGTCAACTCAGGCCAGCTCAGAAGTGATGGCCTGAGCCATGCCAACCAGAATAAGTCCTGGCACTGTTTCCAGAACACTTTAGGATCAGTTAGCCACTGTCGCTCAGTGGTTAGTGTGCCAGCCCTGCACACTAGGGTGGTGAGTTTGAACCTTGCCTGGTCCTGATATAAAAAAATACAAAAAAACAGGGTGGCAACTGTGGCTCAGTGGGTAGGGCACTGGCCCCACATACCGAGGATGTCAGGTTCAAACCCAGCCCCAGCCAAACTGCAACAACAAAAAAAATAGCAGGGCATTGTGGCGGGTGCCTGTAGTCCCAGTGAGAGAGGATACCTGAGAAGGGTGAGGTCTGGGAGAACGGGTTTTGTCAAGGAGAGCACAAGGATACACTTGCAGGGTCCTCTCCATAGTGACTCAGCCCTTAGGAATTTGTAACTTCCTAGAACTTGGAAATTTCCAAGTTCTGTGAAATCCTGTAGTTCTGTGGGGGCTGGACTAGCATCTCTCGCTTGATTCCAACTGGCCAATGAGAAGGGTACCTGTTGGGTGGAACTTCTTGACTGTGAATAAAAAGGGAAAGATCAAGCTAGACGGGGAGCACGGCCATTTGGAATTCTTCTATGCTGTAAGCTCCCAGCTGGTGAATAAAGCCCTTCCTCTTATAAACGTGGTGTTTGGGTGCTCTTTCTCTCTGTTGGGCCTTGTCTTCCTGCAACACCAGCTACTCAGGAGGCTGAGGCAAGAGAATTGCCTAGGCCCAGGAGTTTGAGGTTGCTGTGAGCTGTGTGACGCCACAGCACTCTACTGAGGGGAGTCAAAGTGAGACTGTCTCTAAAAAAAAGAAAAGAAAAGAAAAGAAAAGAACATTTTAGGAAGAGAAGATTTCTTTCCTTTAGACTTAATCCTGAGAGGATGATGCCTTAGAATAGCCAGGATCTATCATTAGGGGTATGCATGCCCAAGAGTAAAGGAAAAGGGCTTGGCGCCCATAGCTCAGTGGTTAGGGCGCCAGCCACATGCACCCAGGCTGGTGGGTTCAAGCCCAGCCCAGGCCTGCTAAACAATGACAACAACAAAAAACTAGTCAGTTATTGTAGCAGGCACCTGTAGTCCCAGCTACTTGGGAGGCTGAGGCAAGAGAATTGCTTAAGCCTAAAAGTTTGAGGTTGCTGTGAGCTGTGATGCCATGGCACTCAACCAAGGGTGACAAAGTGACTCTGTCTCCAAAAAAAAAAAATTAAAGGAAAAGCTAAGGGACGGAGAGACCAAGTACCCAGGACATGGTAGGAGCTCCTGGATCAGGCAAGACCTGAAGCCCACCTACACCTAGACTTTTAAAATATATGAATCAGAATATATCCCTGTCTTGTTAAAGCCAATTTGAATTGCTCTTCTCTCTTTAAAATCTCGAGGATTTCAGCCCATGATAAATATTGTGATATGCAGGCATTTAAGGTGAAACCTAAAGCCCAAATTGCCTGCCGTTGGATCAATTGCTATGCACTTATTGACCATAGCTTTAATCCGAAGTGTCCCTGGGAGAATTTATGTAGACATAGCTTATCCTGATGTTTATACTCTGCCTTGTCTCTGAGGATTTCCCAGATCATTGGGTTTGGCCCAAAGTAGCTCTCTTTGCTCTCCACATTTGTCAGTGCAGTGCATTTGGCACTGAAATATGTGCCATCTCATCTGTTATTGTCCCGAGCTGGTCTTTAAATCTTGGCAAACTTGGGCTGCTTTTCAACTTTTCTCTTTTGATGTGACCTCCTCCAGGCCAGGGACTGGCTCCTATTGATTTAATTTTCCCATACTACTCTTGTCATGGGTCTCGGCACACAGATGGAAATTTTGGGTAGCAGCATGGGATGATGGAAGAAACACTTGCTTTGAATCCTGGCTCTTCCACTTACTAGCTGGATAATCTTTGGCAAGCTACTTAGCTATTCTGAGCCATGTGAGAGTTATGAAGAGTAAACACTATAATGTGGCTTAGTCCATCTCGGCTATTGTATCAAAGGATAGACTGGGTAGCTTATAAACAACAAAAACTTATTGCTCACAGTTCTGGAGGCTGGTAAGTCCAAGATCAAGGTGCTGGAAGATTCAGCCTGGTGAGGCTAGTTGTATTCTAGTTCACCTACAGCACCTTTTAGTGATGACTTCACCTGGTGGAAGGGTCAAGGCAGCTTTCTGGGACCTCTTTTAGAAGCATACTCATCCCACTCATGCGGACTCCACCTCCATGACCAAATCCCTTCCCAAAGACCCTACCTCCTAATACTATCACACTGAGGCTTAGGATTTTGATTTCAACATATAAATTTAGAGAATACACAAACAAACCATAACAACATGTCATTCATGCGTTTGTTTACTCAGTAATTATTTATTGAGTGTACACTCTATGCCAGACATGTGGCTATGGGCTGGAAAAAAATACATATATTTTTTGAGACAGAGTCTCACTATGTCACTCTGGGTAGAGTGCTATGGCGTCACAGCTCACAGCAACTTCAAACTCTTTGGCTTAAGCGATTCTCTTGCCTCCGCCTCCCAAGTAGCTGGGGACTGCAGGTGCCTTCCACAATGCCTGGCTAGTTTTTGTTGCAGTTGTCGTTGTTATTTAACTGGCTAGGTCCGGGTTCGAACCTGCCACACTCAATGTATGTGGCTGGCACCATAACCACTGTGCTTCGGGTGCCAAGCCAGGGCTGGAAACATTAATACAATGGTGAGTATGTCAGTTAAGATACGATTTGGTTGGTTGCAGGCAATAATTTGCCACTATTTTTCTTCTAGCACTCACCTGGACTGTTTATAACTTAGCCTTTTCTGCAGTTGGGTGGTGCCATATCACTACATTTTGGTCAATGGAATGTGGTCAGAAGTGATGTATGTCTATTTTAGGCCTTTCTCCTAAAACACCTCCAGGAGAAGATCTGATATAGGTCCAAAGACCTATAGGAATATTGAGCCCCAAGATGTAAAAAGCCTGGGTTCCTGAAAAACTATGTGGAGCAGGGCCCCACTGCCAACTCTCTGTGACTGACACCTGAATGAGAAATTAACTTTTTCTGTGGTAAACTATTGGCATTTTAGGTTGTTTGTTATAGCAGCACAGCCTATTCTGATTATCAACTGTGGCCAACTTCCGTAAACGTGGATTTCTTGGAAGGAAATAGGCTGCTTATGGAGGCAATAGGAAGCTTGTATTATAAATAGGCAGCTCTGAGGCTAGAAAGGAGGACTGGTCACATGGAGCTGGCACTGTTTCTGGGGCTATCGTCCAACTATTTTATTATTTTTTATTTATTTATTTATTTATTTTTTTGAGACAGAGCCTCAAGCTGTCACCCTGGAAAGAGTGCTGTGGCATCACAGCTCACAGCAACCTCCAATTCCTGGGCTCAAGCGAGTCTCCTGCGTCTGCCTCCCAAGTAGCTGGGACTACAGGCGCCTGCCACAACGCCCGGCCATTTTTTGGTTGCAGCCGTCATTGTTGTTTGGCGGGCCCGGGCTGGATTCGAACCCGCCAGCTCAGGTGTACGTGGCTGGCGCCTTAGCCCGTTGAACTACAGGCGCCGAGCCAATCCAAGTGTTTTAAAAGTTGTAGCTTGGTGAGAATTAACAGTTACCCATTTCTTCCTCATTTCTATTCTCTTATAGTTTCTCTGACATTCTTAGTAGTTTCTTATATATCCTTCCATCTAAGCATAAGTAGCTACAAATACCTGTTCCTATTTCCTGCCTTCCCCACAGAGAAGCCTGCTATATGCGCCATTCTGTACCCTTTCTTGTTTGCTGTGAAGATGTAGAAGGAAGATCACTCCATATGGATACACATATGAGTTCTTTATTCCTTTTCACAGTTACACAGCAGCCACTGTTTTTATTTAGCTAGTTCAACTTACTTGTTTAAGTGGTCCTCTATTGATGGACACGTGGGTCCAGCGGAGCTAAGTTTCATGTGCTATCTCCACTTACTGATCCATGGAGGAAGGCAGTGCCCACAAGAGGGGAGGGAGTCTCTCTTTAATCCTCACAACCCCTCTGAAAGGTAGACATCTGTTACGGATGGCATGGGTTCCCCTAAAAGTCATATGTTGAAGCCCTAACCCCAGAGGTGATGGTATTTGGAGACAAGGCCTTTGGAAAGGTGATCAAGGTTAGGTGAGGCATCCTGGTGGGATTTAGTGCCCTTGTAAGATGGGACACTGGAGACCTGTGTGCTCTTTCTCTTACAACTATGGGAGGACACGGCGAGAATGTAGCCACCGACCAGCCATAGGAGTATGAAGAGAGCCCTCGGCAGAATCCAGTCATGCTGGCACCCTGACCTCCAACTTCCAGCCCCCACAACTTCGAACAGTAAATGTCTGTTGTTTAAGAGCCCCAGCCTATGATATTTTTTTGTGGCAGCCTCAGTGAACTAATGAACACTGTTATCTCCATTTTATAGGTGGGAAAATGGGAGCTCATGGGAGTTAAGTAACTTGACTAAGGTCATAAAGCTGGAAAGGGTGAAGCCTCGTTCTTAATCCAAATCCCAAGCCAGGTCTCACTCTCAACCCACATCAGGGATGCCATATTAAAAACCAATTAAGAAAATAAAGACAAGGCATGGCTGAATACTGTGTTCTTTTATCAGTAATTTACACAGCCAGACACCATGCAAAAGCAGTCTTCCCTTTTAAATGACTGATGATATGCTAAGTTACTTCATAGCATATCATTGTTAAAGGTAAACACAAATATG
>CAUYRH010075063.1:0-13027 GCA_963574655.1 Perodicticus potto
ATATCATGAATGTTACATTAATCAGGTGGATAAAAATATCTCCGATTGTATGGGAAGCCCGCACACTGTACTCCAAGCTTGAATCATTGTACACAGTTATGACTCAATAAAAAATAATTAAAAAAAAATAAATAAATAAAAGACCAGTGTAGTCTGGACTTACTGGCAAACGTATCCCATGAGACAAATTGCAGTTCTGAAAGTTGCTTGATCCCCGTGGAGTAATAGGAGCTGGGAGGCACCACAGTAAGAGGGAGGTGGTTCCAGCGTCCAACCCTTGGCCAAGACGTGTGGGCCCTTGGACAGTGGCTGACGGAGCACCTGCTTATGGAGTTTGCCTTTTTGATGCTTCTTATACTTTCCTTCCTTTCCTTTCACAGTTTTTTCCTGAAAGATGTGTTGTTCCCTAAGTTATTTTTGTCAAATATCTACATACGTGGACGCCTCTGCTCTCCACTGATGCCGCCATCATCCACTTTACGCTACTTTTATACTTTGTCACTTTGGACAAAATTATGTTTTTTCTCTCCTCCTTCTGTGTTTTCCAGTTGTCAGACAATACTTTCCACTTTTAAATGTTCAACCGATGTCTTTTGATCACAAACGAACTTATGAATGTTCTCCTTCGCAGGATCTAGAAGACTTTCAGTCAAGTCAATCTGGCATTTATGCCCTGTTTTTTTTTTTCACGGTTACTTCCTAACAGATCGCTGCTGAGATACTTTAGTCTACATTAATTTACAAAGGCTTAAAAATACAACAAAAGATAATTACGAAATTAAAGGAAAAGTGTTTATCTATTTGAACCTGTATACAGCATCAGTTATACTTGCCTTTTCAACATGCTGAAACATCCACATTTGGGGGAAAGACTGGCCTGGAGGTGGTGGAAGTTGACTTAGGGAAGACATACTAGGCTTAACCCCAGACTCCTCGGGGAAGCTGGAAATTCCCGCTCCTTTGTTTTGATGACATAGTAAAATGCTTAGCTTTTGTAGCTGGGCTTTATTTGCTTTCTCTTTTAACAACAGCCTGTTCTTTCCCCAGGGCAGTTCCTTGGGTTTCTGGGGCCCTCAACTTCTCTTTGACCAGAGAATTTCTCTCTCCAGATATTCTTGTCCACCCGAAATCTACACCGTCTGCTCCACACCCTCGCCCGTCATTTCACGGTAGTAAGTGTTATGTGCTGAGCGTCCAGCATTTGCCAGAAGTCACGTTACTTTAGAAAACCACCCTGAACCATTCGGGCAAGGTGCTGGGGTGACAGGTGAACAAGCAGCTGGGTACAGTCAAGGCTCTGGGCTCCTGCCTGGTTGCTGCACTCCCGGAAACGCTCCCCCGTAACACTCTCCTGGCCCCTCTCTCATTTCATTTGGGCCACGTTTCAACCATTATGTCCACAGAACAAACTCCTTCAGTCACACTGTTTAAACTAATTCCTCTTCCCCCTTCCCAATATTGTCATCTTCATCACTGCCTGGCTATATTTTCTACACATGATAAGACTTATCACTACATGACATTGTACACGTATGTATGCAAACATCTATGCATATATGTCTGGATATACATACATAATATACATTTATAATACAGAGAGTATAAAAAAGCATACATATTTTCAGAAAGAAAGGAAAAACTGTATACTCAATATACTAATAACAAAAGAACACAAGTCATGTTCGAGCACCTCTGTAATTGCAGAAGTCAAACATGGCATATTTATCTTCTGTTATCGCTATGTATGAGTATCACAATTTTAATACTGATTTTTTCCTTTCTGAAAATGTGCATGCTTTTGGGGGTGCCCTCTGTGTATTTTTGTTAGCTTACCCTCTTCTCTTCCACCATCAGCTCCATAATAACAGTTGCACAGACCGTTCTGGTCTCCTCTGCATCCATAGCATCTCACCAAAACCTGGAACACAGTACATTTTTGCAGATATTTGTTGAATGACCGAACAAAGGAACAGTCATCTAACTACAGCTCAAAGAATTTAGTTAGGCTAAGTTATAGAAGAATTAATGTTTGTTAATGTGCAGCTTTTCTTATGAAAAATGCATGCCTTTCAACTGGAGCTTCTGTATAACATAATTTGTTATGTGAATAATTTATTGTGCTGGATCTGCAAGTCCAATTTTTATCACATAAAAATACAAACAAATATGGCAACAATAATAACTGGAAGAAGATAATAAAGGTAGAAAACCTTTCAGTGATTTCTCGGGGTTGTGCCTTTGCTGAAGTGGTCTCTCTCTTTCTTTTTCTCAATCCTTCTTACAATTCTGGGTACCCAGAATTGCTATGAGCACCATTCCAAAACTGAGAAAACTGGGGGCAAAGGGGAAATTCCACGGAGTTCACTGCCGCGGCGCCCTGCCAGGCTCAGATTCTCGCATGCACTGCAGACCCGAGCTCTAGTGCGATGGAGGGCAGTCAGCGTGGCAGGTGTGTACTGCCCCAGGCACAAGGGAGCCCCATCTGTCAGCAGGTTGCCTCATCTTCTGAAGTTGCTCCAGGAGTCAGCTCGGCCACTGCTCCGAAGCACCCCTCACGCACCCACAGGGAAAGCCCATTATAGTTCATGACAGTATGGTCTGGACAGTAAAGGATGCTTCTTGGTGAAAGTGACATCCCATGACTTCATTTTTTATCCAAAAATATGATGTAAGTTCCTCTCAAGGGAGGCTGTGTGGGCCCAAGTGTCCACATGACTGATTTACATCTTTCTCTTCCAGCCAGCAAGCTGTTGCACAGTCCCCACACAGAGGACCTTCTAACAGTTGGTTCACACCATTGCTGTTCTCCTGAGCAGATGGCTGGGCCCCTGGTAATAGCCCATGAGTCACTGGCAATGCTAAGGGCATGGCCATCGTCACTGCGTGCAGTTTGCCTTGTGGGCAAAGTGTCACCTCTGGTCTCGATATTCTGGCTGGATGGTGGCTGCAGCCTGGTCGGCCACACTTGCCGGCTTCTCAGAGCTGTCAGTGAGCTGTCACGTGCCATCTGCAAAGTCCCCATGTCTTAAGCTGCAGGGAGACACAGGAGGAGCTGAATGGTCCCCTGGGGGCCACTGGGCTCCTTCTGGTCACCTGACCAGTTGCTCGTGGAGCCAGTGTTCTGGGGAGTCCTGTCTGGGCCTGATCTGGGTGCATTCTTTCCAAGCGATCCTTAAGCTCTGCTGATCCTGTCTGGTGTCACTGGTGGGGGACGAATAACAGTGAGACCAGGCAGTTCATGCTGTGGGGCACCTGGACCTGCTGCACCATGCTCAGTCTCCACAGGTGCCCAGTCGCAGGCCTCCAGGAGGAGAATCTAGGGCAGGGGTCCTCAAACTTTTTAAACAGGGGGCCAGTTCACTGTCCCTCAGACTGTTTGAGGGCCGGACTGTAATTTAAAAAAAAACTATGAACAAATTTCTATGCACACTGCACATATCTTATTTTGAAGTAAAGAAACAAAACGGGAGCGGTGCCTGTGGCTCAAAGGAGTAGGGCACTGACCCCATATACCAGAGGTGGTGGGTTCAAACCAAGCACTGGCCAAAAACTTCAAAAAAAAAAGGGAACAAATACAAATACAATATTTAAAATGAAAAAAAAAAGGTGCCCCCTACCTGCAAAAAAACAAAAAAAAAAAGACTTCCTAACTTCAGAAAAAGAAGGGCCCCTTAACCACAAAAAAATGGCCCTACTAACTGCAAAATTAAAAAAAAAAAAATAGATCTCCTAAGTTCAAAAAAAAAATCCTAACTTGTTCTTACCTGGGTCCTCAGGCAGCAGCAGGCTCTGCACAGGCAAGCTCGTGACTCCTCCGATCAAGAGTCTCAGTCTCACCCTAGACTGAGAGAGGAGTCGAGAGACAGAGAGAAGGAGGGGAGTCAGAGAGTGCATGCACATTCCACACATGTGCACTGGGCCTGGGACGAGTTGGTTGCTAAGCAGGACAGGCACCAGCAGCAAAAACACCTGGTGGGCCAGATAAATGTCCTTGGCAGGCCGCATGTGGCCCGTGGGCCGTAGTTTAAGGACCCTAGTCCAGAGGCTGCTTTGGGAAAACTGCACGTCCCAAACCTGAGAGGTTGGTGCGCTCACTGGCCGGTCTCTGAGCTCACAGACTCACCCCAGTCAGCAGGTGCAGAGCTGCAGACACCTGTCATTCTGTCAGGCTAGTAAGCTCAGTATAAAAGGCAGTGCTAATCCACGGCTTGTTGAAATGCCTCCCAAACCTGCCGCTGCAAAGGGGCCACTCAAAGTCCCTGGCTTTGCTGGTCACTTTGAACAGGGGGCCCAGGACCTCTGAGTGGCACACATGCTGACCAGCACCAGATGGCCGGCCAGTGCTCGGCCTCCTATTATCAGTGTCACCAAGGCCAACAATTTTCGCTCAGTGGTATCTGAAGTATTTCTTCTCCCAAGCAGTGCAATTCAGTTGGCTGTTAGTCTCCATGCCCCAGAGTTCATTTTTACTGGTCAAACTGGGGCTATTGCATTGTGACAGGGTAACTGCTGACCTTTCCTGTCACTGACGAGTTCTAATTAACAAAACACCACGTCCTCCATGCACTGTGTAGCTCCGCTTTGTTGAATCTCTCCTGGGAGTGGGGTGGCTTAGGCAGCAGGTAGGAGTGGGTACACCCCACTGTTATGCCTGGAATTCTCTGCTGGGAGGGATGGAACCCCTTTTCGAAGCGGTGATATTCCTCTTCACAAGCAGCCCGAATGTCAGTGCCTGTAATGCACTCAGGATGGGACCCCGAGCACCCCACCTGGAACGGCCCCGCTGGCCCCACCCACAGGCAGAGAAACACTAAAAATCAACACATCACATTTCTTGCAAACCTCGTAGTATCAGCTGTTCAATTTTGCCTGTAAGAGGACCTGGAAATAGTGTCACGTGGGTTCTACTGTCCATGAGGTCAGGAAGAGGCTGAAAGCCCCGCTTCCCCCTCATGACTAAACAGAAGTGTAGGGCCACTGACCTCCAGCAAGGACCCAGAGACTTTGCTCATCAGGACTGTACCATTCAGTCCAGACATTCTGGTCTGTAATGTCTCCTTATCAAACAGACATGTCAGCCAGGCGCAGAACCCTTCCCTGGCCTTTCTCCGCATCTGCCCTTTAATCCATGAGTGCCCTGTGGGTGCAGGCCAACTGTTCAGGTGCAGACTCCATCTCGGTAGCAGTTTCTGAGCTGTATGGTCCTAGGAAGAAGCAATCACATAGGTGCCCCACCCCGGGGACTTGTGGCTGATGCACGTCCAGCCTCTGTGCCCTCAGCCTGAAATTTTCTCCCTGGGTCAGAAATAGGGCGCTTTGCCCTTCTGCTTCTCCGGAAAGCTGTTCTCCGTTGGGTTGACCCTGCTCTCTGCGCCAGTTTTGCAAAGCAGGGTCCCTGTGCACTGGTCATCAAGATAACTGAGTCTCCATCCACAACACGTTATAGGAAGTGGGTTTATCACTAACAGACCATGAGGGACAGCAGGAGCCTAGGATTTATCTCAAGCCAGTCCCCCAAGGTGACGGAGACCAGTCTGCATGTAGCCCATGTGCACTGCGGTTGAGGGGCTACATGTAGACAGGCTGAGGGCTCAGGAACCAGCTGAGGGCCCAGGAAACAGCCTTCCCTGGGCCTTGCAGGCCAGGTCAACAGGGCATTCTGGCCTCAGCACCGAAGCCTTCCTCTCTGTCTACGGAGAACTGGGACACAGCCTGTCCGTCCCTCTCAATCTTAGGATGTGGCATTCCAGCATATTCTACAGCCATTCATGAAAACCACAAGCAAGAAAAAAGAGAGACCCAGCTCCATCCAGGTGACCTGAAGACTTGTCCTACGCTAAGGGTGGTGGGAAGCGGGTAGGAATAGGATAAATGCCTCCAAGAACCTGGCTATGGCACTGGGGGCATTTATTCATTTTGCCTGATGTGAAGGGGGTCCCAAGATTTATGCAAATCTATTCTGTTTATTTCTTAGAGGAACTCTTTAATTTTCTAATCCATAATGAAATGATAGACAGAGGGAGAAGGAAGTGTGGGGAGAGACCGAAGGAGAGAGAGAGGCTCGGCGCCCGTAGCACAGTGGTTACGGCACCCGCCACATGCACCAGGGTTGGCAGGTTTGAACCCAGCCCGGGCCTACTAAACAACAATGATAACGGCAATAAAAAGCATTATAGGGGGCGTCTGTAGTCCCAGCTACTTGGGAGCCTGAGGCAGGATAATCGCTTAAGCCCAAGAGTTTGAGGTATCTGTGAGCTGTGACGCCTCGGCACTCTACCGAGGACAACATAGTATTTTCTTTCCCTTCAAAGAAACATTCATGTCTCAGATTAAGGACATTAGCACCCAAATAATAACCATTCTATTAATGTATTGAGAACAAGTCTGGAAACTGTGTAATTAAGCTCCCTTAGACTAGGTCTAATATACACCCGGCCTATTTTAAAATTCTAGGTGCCTATGTAAGACAATTTTATTTTCTAATTGCTCCGAAATTATTGTTGATGCAAAGCTCTATTATTTTAATATTTCATTTTTATAGATTTTGTGTAAAGAATTTATTTACTAAGTTAAAAATCTGCCTATACCTTTATACATTTCTGAGGGAGAGCATAAATTATGGTCATGATTCACCAATGTTCTTTATCTCATGGCAGGTGTTCTTGGATGGCCCAGACGGCAAAACTGGATTCCTTTATTCAGAGCCTGATTAGCAACAGCTTGATTCCCTCCTAACACCTTCTATTATCTCACTGCAGGGCAAATGTAACAGGAGGCTCATTTTGGGGTATTGTTTTGTACATAGATTAACATTTAAAGCTGTTTTCATAATTAATGTACTCAGAATGTACCTGCTCCTCTAGGAATTCTATTTTTCCTCAGTATAAGCTTATCATTTTGTTATTAGAGGAAAGTGGCATGTTGTAATGGCTTTCTTGGGAAACAAATATTTGCATGAGGGCTTGGGAGAACAAACCATTATACCTGACAAATAGCTTACCTTTGAGGCTTTTATGCAAGTATATTTTGTAGTATTTTGTCTACTTGTATAAAGAAAAATCAGATTAAAAATATTAGAGAAACAAGAATTCTATTTTCAATTGAATATTATTTAGTGGATAAGATTCACAATATAAACCATGACTTTTAATAACCTTTTTTTTGAGACAGAGTGTCACTCTATTGCCCTGGGTAAAGTGCTGTGGCATCATAGCTCACAGCAACCTCAAACTCTTGGACTTGAACAATCCTCTTGCCTCAGCCACCTCAGTAGCTGGGACCACAGATGCCCAACACCACGCCTCGCTAGTTCTTCTATTTTTAGTAGAGATGGGGTCTTCCTCTTGCTCAGGCTAGTCTTGAACTCCTGAGCTCAAATAATCCACCTGCCTCAGCCTCCCAGAGTGCTGGGATTACAGGTGCAGTATCATGCCCGGCCAATATAACTGCTTTAGTTTCATGGAATTTATCCATTTTGTGTGCATGTTGGATGATGGTTAGTTGTTAATAAATGTATTAATAGATGAAAATTGTATGCATTTAGTATATATTGTGTATGAGACACAGACATTTAAAAAGTTGGAAAAGATAATTCTTTCTATAATGAGAGTTCATGGTATAGTGAGTAAGATAAACACAAATAAGAGACCTCAGTTAATATTGCAAACTGAGGTAAGCAAGGTTCACCTCTAAGCAAGCAGAAGTGTAAGCCTCAGCTGAACATTGGTGCTATTTCCAAAGTTTCACAGAAGCAAACATAAAACTGCTCCCCTAAACACCTATATAGCCTAGGGTTTATAAAATAAATAACTGCTAAGGATAAGTTTATCATTAATAAGGACAAACCAAAAAGGGAAACATTCACAATGACAGAAAGAGTTCGTAGATTCAAGAAAACAGAGAACGGATCTTAAAATAAGTCTGTTAAAATAAAAAATGAATATTGCATTTCCATTTTTGTGATATTTTACTAAGAAGAATGTGTTTCAACTCCATCCAGGTAAATACAAAAGAGGTAAAGTCTCCATCTATTTTTATGTCTGAATAGTATTCTTTACTAATGTGAAACCAATAGAAAAACAACTGCATGCTCCCGTGGGAGAATCACAGGAATGTATTCAAGTGGGAGGGATGGCGGAGGAGGGAATGGGGAAAGGGAGTCTGGGGAGCTCACACCTAAGGTCACAGCACAAGGGGCACAGTACAGCCCTGGGAAGGGCTCAACGACAACTTGGACTTTACCTTAGAAACACTAGCAACATACTCACATCATCTGTACCCTCGTATTAATCTGCATTTAAAAAAATGAATGAAAAGTGGATTCGTTATACAGAAATAAGATGGTGTTGGAAAAACACAGGTGCATTTGTGAAAAAAATCAATTTGAAATCTTAGACATGGAACACATAGTCAATAAAAACATTAGGCATGTAAAAGAGTGAAATGTAAAGACACATAAAGACCTGAAGAAATTACCAGAATATGATATAACAGATCTATAAAGAGAAGCTCCAACCTGCATTTAATAAGAATTACAGAAGGAAGGACAGGATGGGGAAAAGCACAACTAAAGAACATAATGGCTGAAATTATTCTATAATAGAATAACACAAACCTTCAGATTGAAATCGCATCTCTAAGCCCAGTTAGGGGAAATAAAACCAACCCCCTGGCTGAACACAAACCCACGTGAATAAATATATGTTTGGTTATGTGATCAGCATGTCACGTTAGCATATTGATATTAACATTACTATAATCAGCATGTACAAACATCCACGCACAATTATAAGGAGGAAACCACGGATCCCTATAAAGCAGCAGTGCTCGCCCGGTGCGTCGTGACCCACAGGAACCGTATTAAAGGGTCGCAACATTAGGAAGATTGAGAACCAGTGCTCTGAAGGAAGGTCTGTGACTAACTTCAGGCTTGTCACGAGTGACAGAGGCCTGGGGTGTCTGAATAGATAATGAGTCAACCCAAAATTCCATAATCAGGCAAACTTTGATTGAAAGAAAGTATGAATTTTCAGATTTACGAAGACAGCATTTATTACTCATAGTTCTTCACCTAATGGATATGCATCTGAAAGAATAAAATTAAAAACAGAAGGAAGGATTGGTACATAAGAGGCAAGTAAGCACCTTGTATATGCGATATAGTATATATACAAATATATATGAATCTAATTTGTGTTATGTATAAATCTAATTTTATTATGTTTGGCAGTTATGTAACTATTACAAATAATTTTGACACAAATGTAAGTGGATCTAAATTAATAAGCAAAGGGCAGGTGCGGTGGCTATAATCCCAGCACTCTGGGAGGCTGAGTTAGGAGGATCGTTTGAGGCCAAGGGTTTGAGGTTGCTGTGAGCTAGGCTTACAGCATAACACTCCAGCCCAGGCAACAGAATGATACTCTATGTCAAAAGAAAAGAATAATATTAATAATTACTTAATGAGTAAAAATTGTGCCTGACACAATTTTATGCAGTAAAAGCTTCCCTAATAGATAAGCTTCCCTGAATGAATTTCATGGGCACGTCACCAGATGTCACCTGAGTCAACATTGGGTATCTTCTCCGGTGCTGAGCTGTTGTCTTGGCTCAAGCTTGGAGGCTTAACCACTGCCCCTTCCTTTGATGAGTTCTTTCCAGGGAAGATGTCACAAAACACGGCTGGGGATGTGACTCAGACCACTCCTCGTGTCTAGCCATGTCTGATTGGAGGACCAAAAGAACTTAGGCTCAAGTTTAGATTCTGTTTGATAAAACTGAGGTAGACTAAGAGAAGTTGATTCCAAAACTCTTACACTTTTTGGAAATGTTTCTTCGTGATTGTTCAGAGGAATTGTAATTTGTCAGTTGGGTTCACTTAGAACTGGCTTCAAGACCCAGGCATGGTGGCTCATGCCTGTATTCCCAGCACTCTGGGAGGCCGAGGCTGGTGAAGGTTTGTTTCAGGAGTATGAAACCAACCTGAGCAAAGAAAGACCCTGTCTCTAGCAAAAACAGACAAAAACAATCGGATTGTGATGGGCGCCTGTAGTCCCAGCTACTTCAGAGGCTGAGGCAAGAAGATTGTTTAAGCTCAAGGATTTGAGGTGGCTGTGAGCTGTGATGCCACAGCACTCTACCAAGGGTGAGATAATGAGACTCTGTCTCAAAACAAAGGAAGAAAATTTAATTAATTAAATAAATGAATAAATAAAAATAGAACTGGCTTCAAGGAAAGTCTCTGTTTTCCAGTTTTGAACAGGGATTCTTAGAACACTGGACACTTACATAAAATTGTTCCTCTTTGCTGCTGGTTGGCTTCTGGTTTTAGGCATAAAAATCTTGCTTTTGTTTGTTTGTTATTGTTTTGTTTCATTTTGTTTTTCCTGTTTCTTTATTTGTACATTATCTGATTTGCTCCTTTATGGGGAGGAGGCATGATGGACGGCTCTGCTCTGCGACTCCTGGGACCTCGGGTCCTATTCTACTCGGGGATTGTAACAACTAGCTCCTTACAGTAGGGTCAGAATACTGCTTCACTGCGGGTACTCAGTAGAGACCCATCCTTCTTTCTCTCAAAGATGAAAGAAATGTCCAGTTGAATAATAACTCTTAATTCATTTTTACTTACTCAAACATTTCCCATGAAAGCACATTATCTGTGGCGGTTTTCCTCTTTTTCACAAAGTTTGGTCTGGGGTGCAATTACAGCAGAATGCCCAGAGCTGCGCCGAAGATTTAGTGAGTCACTAGCTCTGGATATTAGACCTAGAAATTCAATAATCATCCCAGGTATTACCACGCTAAACTTGGGAATATCGATCAACTGGGAATGTTCCTATGATGAGACTTTGAACATATTATTTTCTTGCCATCTTACAAATTTGCAACATAGTTAGCAAACATTGCATTACTTTTACTTTAAAACATTTAAAAAGTGTATTTAGTTTGTAAATGGATTCAGTGGAAGAGGAAGGAAAATGTGTTCAAATGCATTTTAAACATTTGTACTCCTTAAATTTAGAACCCCAAATGCCTATTCTCTTGTTGAGATATTGGATATAATCTGTACAGACTTAACTTTAGTTTATGGAAATATTATTATTTTGTGGAATAATATTTCTCATGCAACTTGTTAATTTGATCTTCAGTATGTAGGAATATAGAATATGCATGCGATACATACGTGTGTGTGTGTAACACCCACATCTAAGCATATGGCTCCATGTTGCATTGTTTCAGGCTACCAGACATACTTTATGGGGACAATAAATTGGTAGGCATCCATTATTATAATTGTAGTACAAAATTTAATATCAGTCAAGAAGATGTTTTTGTTCAGATAGTATAGACATATTCCAAGAATAATCTTCCCTCATTTATCATCATTTTGAGAAAAATATTACAATCCCATATCCTTATCCAATGCATACTACGTAGCAGCATGTAAAATACATCTTCAATTTATTTGGATGCCTATATATGTCACATATTTTGATATATTGAACTAATATCCTCCTCTTTGTTCATAAATGTATGGTTTGGGGGATTTTGTAAGTAGATTTGATTATGTTTTTCTTTTTTTCCTTTTATTAAATCGTAACTATATACATTAATGCGTTTATGGGGTACAATGTGCTGATTTTACATACAATTTGGAATGCTTACATCGAACTGGTTAACATAGCCTTTGCCTCACTTACTGAATTATTGCATTAAGACATTTATACTCTACACTTAATAGATTTGATATGTACCCTTGCAATATGCATATTTGATTGTTCTATGGGATGAATTTCAGGTAGCCTCTTTTAATATAAGGTTAAAATCACTGGAACGCTCTCTTATTTTTAAAAGTCATTGATACTTATATTAAAATTAGCAAATGATGGACATAAAATTGTAACAACAAAATCCACTGTCTTGGATTGCATTGCTGATGCAAAGATATCTGGCATGCTTAACAAAATTAATGAACATTGGCTACACCAAGTGTATTATATATTAGGGATATAGCCATTGACATGCCTTCATAGAGCTTGTGATTTTCCATCCCAGCTCACACACTAGGCCAGTGCTGTGGTCTTTGGACTCATTTACGGGGAGATCGTTATGCCAAGTCTCCCAAGAATGCCAGATGGATTAAGAAGGTAGTAATATTTTTCAAGTACCTGAGAGGTATTTTAGTGACTAGTTTTTCTAGCAAAAAAGGTAGCAATCCTTTCTTCACTCCTCAGAGTTTTAAAAATTGAGCATAAGCTGCCCTAAGCTATCCGGTTGTTGCTATCCCTTTCTTTCTCGGAGGCAGAGAGGGTCCTAAGCTCCCCTAGTTCTCAGGAAGAGATTTGAAACCGCTGTGGCGTTTCCTGTCACATCACTAGATTCTCCCCTTGAAGCAATGGAAAGCTTTTCTCTTCCAGCTGGAGGGGTATTAATTTTCAAGTAGTTTGAGTTATTACATGTTAATATTAAATTACATTATAATGTAATTATTTTATGATATTATGTGATTTATAAATTACCATTGCATCATATCAGATTTTAATAAAAGTTTGACATATTAAAAAGGGTCACATATTAGGAATAATCAGGCTTTGATGCTAGTTCCATTCTGGGGGTGAAATAATATTTTTGAACACCTGCCCGGACTTTTTTCCAGGGGTGTGTGTGTGCAAGAGAGAGAAAGAGAGAGAGAAAATCAAAACAGCACATACATTCTATAGACTCATAGAAAAGAAATGTTAAATAATTTATCACTTTACACTATACTGTACTAAACATTTGCACTGTATGTCTTATTTCTCCTGTGGTGCTGACACATCCGTGTTCTCCTGAAAACGATCTGGAATAACATGTGGTTATCATGGACGGACCTAGTGGTACAAATACAAGTGGAGTTTGAATCATGACGGATTTAACTTAACAGTCCAGTGATGTTTTATGAACTGAGTTTCCTTGTATATTTATGATTCAATCAATCTCAAGGATCCTAAAAGTGCTTTTGTAATTTTACATGAAGCGTTTTATA